>BQNB010067800.1:0-13442 GCA_026074375.1 Tanacetum coccineum | reverse complement strand
CCTTTTGCCTTGGTCAAGGGCATTCGGTTAGGATCTGTATTAGGGTTGCTATATAAGTGTATACTATCACACGAATCAGAGATCAAATAGTAATCATAGTTTGTAATCTGCAACCTAGGCAGATTCAAAGTTTAATATAAAAGTTCTTTTGTGATATTCAATATTGTTCTTCTTAGCATTATTGATTAGATTCCGCATAATCAATACTGTCTACTCAGTGTTTTATTATTGTTGCTTTAGAATTATCTAAAGGAGCAAACTCTTTTCAAGCTGAAGGTTAAGATCTATTCAGTAAATCAATCCAACAGTAAATTTTGGGGAGAATTAAAGAACAAAAAGCTCAATTAAGCTTATGAGAGAATTAAACTGAGTAATACTAGATTAAGAGAGCTTATTAACTTCTTTTAAACATGATTAAGTGAAATGCAATTGAATAAAACAGAATTTAAAAGACAGAATTTATAAAAACTTGAATTTCATTAAAACTTTAAAGATTACAATAAACTTGAAAGGAAAATACATTAAACATTAAAATAGGCAGAAATTAAGCTGGAAATTAAACCTACACTACTCTAATCTAATCATACTCCTAGATGCTTTGCACTGTGTGATTGCCTCTCTTTATATAGGAACAAGAAGATGATTCTAGAGCTTGGAGGAGCGTCTTTAATCCTTCATCTTAACCCTTGAATTATAACCAACTCTTGACCCATCATTTAGAGCCCTTGATTGCCTTCCACGTTTCATCCACCAATCATGTACTCTAGGATTGCCAGCGTGGACAAGTGGTTGTCAGTCATGTTAGGTTCTAGAAGCATACGAGCGTGTGTGTAAAGAGTGGGATTTACCCCTGCGTGTGTGTGTGCTCGTTGTGTAAAAGTGAGAGGGAAAGGGGTGAAGAAACAGTAATTTTAACCCATGGTGATATAAGACTCTGACTTTGACTAGGGGTGGGAATTGGGCTTGGATTTGTTCATTTTGGGCCAGAAAAAGGGTTTAAAAGGGTTTGGACTAAAGGTTTATAAAAGGGTTAAGGCTTAAAGGTTTATAAGGATACAAGATTAGTGGGCTGACCCGGCCTAATAAAATGGGTACGGGTTGGCCCATTAATAATGTATATGCCTTCGGCTTCGTCTTTTCATACTCTTTCCATTCCCATGCTCGGTTTTGTCCGTTTTGCTTTGTTTTTGTCCTTTTGTGCAATATCCGTTACCTGCTAGACACAATTCACAATACAAACAAATACAATGTATTTTTCTGTATTTATTGGTCATTATTGGTCTTTTTAGCTCGTTTTATTAGGTAAAAGGTATGTGTATTTAAGCACATACCAGTTCTAATGTTCTACTCGAAATAATTGAGGGATCTCTTACTATACGTGTTGAGATGATACATTCAAATGTGAAAGAAAAAAACATATAAAACAATCAGAAGTATATGTATAGGAAGTGTATAACATTCTTCCAAAAATTAAAAATTATCTTCTACATCATGTATGTAAAAAGATGTTATAATTCAAATAATGATAAGATGCAACGTATCATTAACAATAAAAGAATTAGCATAAAATAATTAAAAGAATTTCCTTATTTTTGAATAGAACTTGATCTGAGTGTCGGCTCCCAAATCGCTTCATTTACTATAAGCCTAACATGTTTAATATTCATTTTTGAAAATTTAACATACCTGTTCTAAAAGTCTATAATAAATTAATAATGACTTAATAGCTTATGTTTCAGAATATAACAGCGATAGCTTATGTTTCAACTTAAAACTTAGCACTTTACTTATGAAAACTGCTAATTACAGCCTCTGTTTGTAATTTAAAGCTGGCTTACTGATTTAAAAACCATTTGTGATTATATTGCTTTATGCAAAAATCTACTTATCTTTTTGTACAAAAGTTTGACTTTTGGTGGGTCAGCTGAGGTTTCTTGATAGGTAGTAGGATTACAAATACATTTACAATTTATATTTAACATGATGTATATAACACCTGCTATGTACATGTACATAAAATAGACCGTACCCAATTTTAATAAAACTATTCATAGACTTACTCAATGTCTATCAGCTTGAGAGGTTTTTTTTCCCGGTTTTAACATTTCCACCGTAGTTGTCTAATTTTGGAGACTCAATTACTTGGCCAATGACATCTAGGGAAATCGTGTAAAATATATGTATAAAAAAACAAAAAAATGTTATTTACAGAGAATGCGTTTAGAACTTACCAAATTGGCCTAGGGCTTCGGTTTGACATTGCAAAATCTCTTTGAAGGGTTTGAAGACAAAGCCATGAACGTACCCTTTGAAATCAACACACTGAGTAACTTGGGTCTTGGTAACAAAGTTTAGTTTTAATGGGTTGGGAACAACTTTATATGCAGGTTCGATTTGACCCAAACTGTGCATACACAACATAACCCATCACCTTCATTCAATTGTTGCTTGAACATAGGGAACAGAGCCATTCTAACCATAGCGTGCATTTTGGCGCCCTAAAAGAATTAAAAAATACGCATACTCAGAAATAGTAAACGATTAATAATCAAAACACATACTTAATTTTTTTTGTCATACCTGCTCGTCGATTATGATGAGTTCCATATTGATAACCTTTGGTTTACTGTGCATTGGTTGCATCCAAGTCCTAACAATAGGAATACGTAAGATAATATTGTCTCTTACAGTAGTGAGGTCGGAGATAAAACCATTGTCAAACCTAGCCATTTGGTTGTTGATAAGAAGGAAGAATGGATTATTTTATTGTGATATAAGAATGATTATAAATTGTCAATCAAGACAAGCAGTTTACCTAAAATAAGTGTAGCATTCATATTTTAAAATCAAACCATTGTAAATTGACAACCAGTATTTCTATATATAAATCATGTAAAATTATAGCAGTGGAACCAAATCAAATCAAACCCAACCAATACAACCTCATTAAACTAACTATAACTAATTATAACAAATTAAAATAATTATAACCCCAAAAAAATCGAACAAAATAAATTATAACAGTTGGTTGATGTTAAAAATGAAACCCCAAAAACTATATAACAGGAAAAGATTTAGGGAAAAAGATCGAACAATCAAACTATTTATCAAACTCTTTGAAAACAACGCACCTTTTGTGTAGAAGGTAGTGTTTTTTTAGGGCTGATTTGAAGCGTTTAATTTAGGGCTGATTTTTTTCCGGATTTTTGGGTGAGAACAGTTAGAGTGAGATTGGGGTGTTTTTTGATTTGTGATTTGGTAAATAAAATGCTCTAACGTACCAAATTTTGCCTTCTTCTTTTGTTGACTATTTCATTGCTTACGTGGCATGCTATTGTTAAAAGGTATTTATAGAAAAAATTAATTAGGGGCTGAAAAAAAACTGTCTTTTATAAGAAAGTATAGATTAAGATATCAAGATAAAGCGACATTAGTTCATTATTAGTTTCTATTGTACGTGTTTTTCGTAAAACTTAAAAATTTTAAAAATAAGTAATGTTATTGGACTAAAATACTTCTACTTACAAAAGTCAACGCAATTTAAGAAAAAGATTAGGAGACTTAAAACTCATGACTAATTATGTGTCTGACTTATGTGTCACTATCTTATAGACCTGTGTAACCCCGGGTGTAATTTAAAGATTTTTTTTACTAAGTTAAATATATAAATAAGTAAGAAAAAACATACGTAAATAGGTCCCATTCATATATGAAAAGAAATAATAACACAAAACGTGAATAATTATTCCTCACGCAATTGAATTCGTAAGAATTTAAATAATAAACGTAAATACAATTGGATAACCAAGTTTGATGGGTTTGAATAACAATAATCGTGACCGTTAATCAATCGAGCAGTGAATGTCCATTCGTCAAGCACCTAATAACCAATACAAAATGTTAGTAAAAGTTGATTTTGTTTTACTTATTTTTGTAGTAACTTGAATACGGTAAAAAACTTGTTGCTTCAGTATCCATCTGCAAGTAAAATATTAAACACATGTAAATTATTTGGAAATAAATTTGAGTGCAGTTTTCAAATAACAAAATGCAATTCAAAAACATATCATGTATAATTGTGTACCTTGATTGGTGTAACAGCAAGTCGGATAGAATTAAGTATTTCAGGATCATCAGATAGACGGAGCACGGTGAACACTGGCAGTAGTTTCTTGAGGTTGTAATCATCAATGGAAACTTTAAAAGCATAATTTTTACCAATCAAAGCAGTGATCTCAGTAGGAAGCTGGTCATTATTACCAACCTACAAACATGATGATTATCTATTTAGTGAGCATTTTGATTTATGATATAATCAAATTAATTCAGTATTGTAAGTATTATTAAAGTCTATACTTTGATGCACACCTTGGCATACGTATCACAATTGATAAGCAGATCTATCCGCAACAGCCTAAACCTCATCGTGCTAGAGAGTTAACGACATGGTACCGGTTTCGTCTTAACCCGTATTTGAATGTTCGAAACCCTATAAAAAATATAATCATCACATGATGAATTTCGTGTGCATTAGTTTGATACATGCCATCAATTAATGCTACACCAATGATTGAGTGTTACATGTAGTATGCTCATGTTGAGAAAACTTACATTGTTTTGATGGCAGGAACAACATTGCACATCTTTACCGAAGCACTTTTCTTTAGGGATGTCCGCCTACGAGGTCAATTATGTCTTTTTCTCGAAATCACCTTTTTGGAATGACCTCAGCCTACTTCACCACCAACCTTCCTATTCTTGTATAGGATGTTTATGGCCAACAATTAAAGAATGTAACCACGTTAAATTCCTCAAAATAAACTCATTTGTATCGCTATTTGTAGAGTAAGACAGCCTATTTATCGTAGTAGATACTCTAATATTTAATACATTGTGTTTCGTTAATTAGTTTTATAAAAAAAATCACATCTATTATTCGTTAAATAGTTGTTGTCTACCACATTTTTTAAAGGAGCATGAATGTCTATCCACATTTTTTAAGGTGCATGGAACTGATTATTAGTTATAGGTAGCAACAATAAAAAAGTAATAACATTATAAAAAGTTGTCGTGTAGGTGATATGTGCCAAATCACGATCATTTGAAAAGATAATAGCAAAGCTTTAGATATATTCATATGAAACGTAAACACATGTATTTGGCGACACCAACATATTCATGCGATTTCATTTTGAGGTATTCTTACCAAAAGAAATGTTGCCTTGTAGAGTTTGTGGAGGCTGTGAGGAATTACGTGTCTGCCGTATTTCTTATTTTTCAACATCTTCTCTAGACCTACCTCTGCACATATAAATTGATTGTATAGGTTTTTGGTTCTTTATATTAAAAAATATATCGTAATTAGTTAGAGTGCACAAAAAACATTATTATTCAGTACCTGCTACATATTCTTTGTCATCTTGGAATTCCGCTTCCTAAGTTGGTTGTTGTGACATCTCAATAAAGGAACACGCATCTAGTTGCTTTGTATGCGTTTTTGAACACAAATTTTTCATAATTATACAATGTTGTCTTATTTATGGACTAGTTAGTTAGTCTTGAAAGATTACAAAACAAAAATCTAATGAATGAATAAATGGTACAGTCTAGATTTTCATCATGGCTAGTTGCATCACTAAAATGATCTTTCCATGATCAGCGCAGGTATTCAAGAAGTCATTAAACTGTTGTGTGCAAACGCACTCCACAATGTGCATTGAAAGGTGTGCTTGCCCTATGATGTAAAACACATGCGATGTCAATAATAGTATAAATTTTTTTTTGTTATGAAAATTGTTTGATCAAATAGGGTCTATACGTACTCATAATCAACCAATGTCAGCGGCTTCTTTTTACCAGATTTGCCATTCTTGTCGTACATGTCACGAGATCTTCACACGCAATGACATGTCCAATAACATCTGTACATGATATATAAAAGTGATGTTATTTAAAGTGGAACCATTATTATAAAATATACCACAAAAATATATTTGAATACAGTTGTAAAAGTACATACCAAATTAGCCATCCTCCTCTTGCTTCAGATCGGTTATAGATGTGTACCCTTTAAAGTCAAAACCATAGAAAGAACCACTAAAACCATAGATGTGTACCCAATGAACCAATCCTAGCCACTCATTTTTTAATCAAAAATAAAAAAACACATTTTCCATCTTTTTTTTTAAAAATTAAATAACTCACACACTGTTAATCGTTACGCAAAACAAAATATATCATCGCGAAGAGAATTAAATTATCTTTCTATAGAGGGCGACACATATGTACTTTTCGAACGAAACTTTTTTTTTTTGATTTTATGAAGTTAATATACGATTGTTTGAAATCATATATGATTTATGGAAATCAATTTGTTTTTATGATATCAATATTTTTTATGATTGTATTGAATCATATATGATTTGCGCAATTCGTGACTGAAACAAAATTGATAATAAAAGTTCGCGGAATCACAAATTCTTATATGGATTTTATGAATATCATATTGATTTTATAAAATCATATATGATTCGATTATACGACGATATATGTAATTTTCGCTATGCGTGACTGAAACAAAAATTGAAAAAAAAGTTACGTTAGAATAACACAAATCATATTGATACGTTTTACGAAATCATATTTGATTGTTATTCGAATACATATATGATTTTCGCAATTCGTGACTGAAATAACAAATCGAAAAAAGTTTTCTCGAAAGTATATCGTGTACCCGTTCTATAATGGAAAGATAAAAAATTACTCGTCGCGATGTGTATTTTTTTGTCGTGTGTCACGATTTACGGTTGTTTGTAAGAGATTTTTTTTTAAAAAAAGAGGTGGAAATTGGGTTTTTTAATTTTTGATGAAAAAATAGATAGTTGAGATTGACTCATTGGATCTATGACAAATAATGGGTCTATGTTGATCTTAACTCTCTACTTTTGTGCTGGACAAAAGGTTTTTCGATAGTTTTTAACAATTATTTATGTAGAATTCACGACATAAAGGTCGGCCATTTATAGGTTAATAAATTTTGAATCATTTCCATGTTGCTAAAAATAATAACACGCAAAATCAATTAAAGTTTAACAACTTTGATTCATTTTCTTAGTTAAATTAAAATATATCATTGTAATACATGAGGAAATAATCACTAAAATTAAGAAACGCATACCTTAAATATTTTTTCAACACCATTGTATTATGTATACATAAAAAGTGTTTCAAAAATTTGTTTAACGCATATGAATTTCGGTTTTGAACCGAAATTGATTACAATTTGAAACTTTCCATAATTATGAATTTAGTTTAACACATACTTTGATTCATTTCTAGCTATATCGTTGCTATAAGTTTTAAAAACTTTCCATGATTATGGAGATGTCTTACAATTTACAAAAATAGTTATTTCAACCGCAAATCTACAATTCTCGAAAACAAAATTTGACTTCCACTTTTAAATGGGTATCAAAGTTAATTACGCGTCTCTTTTAAATAGATAACAAAAATAGTTATTTGACTTCCACTTTTAAAAATTGTAACATACAAAAAAACTTAATTGTAAGTTTTTAAAACTTTCTATGATTATGGAGATGATTACAATTTACAAAAATAGTTAAGAAAATATAATATTTGACTACTCATCAACAATATTACATTAAATGAATAACAAAAATAGTTTTTTGACTTGTACTTTTCAAAACTTGTAACATACAAACAACTTAATTATGCGTGTTTTCTTGGTTATATTAAATGTAATGTTTTTTTAAATGAGTATCAAAGTTTATTATTTTTTATAAATAGTTAACAAAAATAGTTATTTGACTTCCACATTTAACAAAAATAGTTATTTGACCTCTACTTTACAAAACTGTAACATACAAAAAAAATATTTATGCGTTTTTCTTAAATGACTCTCCTTAAAAGGTATCAAGTTTCTTGAATTAAGAAGGTGCATTAGGCTATTGTACAAATGGTTTATTTTAAGAATAGTTTTAATGGTGACATTTAATTTTTGTGCTTAAAGGAGTTGTACAAAACCTTATTTTATTAGAGAGTATAGATTAACTCATTGAATTGTGAAGATGTGAGCCACACTAATAGAATCAATGAATTTTTGCCAAAGATGTTTAGACATAAAATTAAGCATGACTTTTAGTGTGTCAATCACTTCTCCATAACTTATTAAATATTTAAATATTTAATTATAATTAAAACCATTAACTATGTTAACTCTCACTCACCTCTACTAATATATACATAAAACAAACTAGACGAATACCCATGCATAGCAACGTGATTTTATAGCGGCAAATAGTTGTAGTGATAAAAGAAGTTTATGGGTTATAAACGATAAATAATAATAGTTTGAGGATTTGGGGATTAAAAATAATGTTTTTAAACCCGGTTTGACCCGGCTGGTTGAACCGGTTCGGGTTGAAAAAACATGTCAAATTAAACCGGTTTTATATTTTCGAAACCAGGTTAGACCTGCCGGGTTTGAAGTGACCCAGATCAACCCGGTTTTCGAGACATATATACGTTTTTGTATCATTCCAAATATATATATAAATTTAATTTATGTGGAAGACTGGGTTGAACCCGGTGATCAAACCGGTGAGTCAGTGACTCGACCGGGTCGATTAATGACCAGATTTTCAAAACACTATTAAAACTGAATAAAAATGAGATAGGTTATAAACAAAAATAATAATAAAATTTATGGTTTTCATAAATAGTTTACTTAATTTTTCTACTTTGGGATTTGATGGTTTTCTTTTATATAGCATAGATTACATACGTAAACTAATGCTATTATGCACCGTTGTTGCTAGACACATGTAATTATCTAGTATCTCATAAAATGCATAAGAATGCTTCATTTTAGTTATATAGTCGGGTTCAATATAGTTGCAACAAAATACGAAGCAAGGTTGTCAAGATCGGGATTCTACACAGGATCGTTTTCGTTTTTGCAAGATCGAGATCGTAAGATCCTACTATAATTTTCTTAATAGTCTTTGTAATATTATATAAATTTATAAATTTTTATATATCATAAACACAAAATTATATAAATGTTTCATAGGAATGTTGTCATAAATTATAATTATAAAATGTTTAAGAAGATTAACTTGTTATTTTTTTTAATATCTAGGAAACACAACCCATAAATTCGTAGATTTTAGTTCGTGGTTCGAGAAAAGTAAGATCGGATCGTAGTAGATCTTAAGATCCTATGGTCAAGATCAGGATCCTATAAGATCCTAAGTAAGCAAAGATCCTACGTAGGATCTGGATCATTTTTGCTTTGCAGTGTCGTAAAATCGTAAGATCCTAAGATCAGGATCGAGATCTTAACAACCATGATACAAAGTAACTGAGAGCCTTAAAATTGAAAAGAAAAAGAATTTTACAATTTTGGAAATAGAAGTAAAAGGAGAAGTGAATATGGTAAAGGTGGGATTTGATTGGGCACGTGGACAAGTAATGAAATTAACCACTCGGTTTGGGCCGTAGATTCGCACTTTGCGGCTTCCGCCGTTTTGCCTCCCTAAAATAAGTGGAAAAATGATACAATCACGTCATTTTTACAAATAAATTCTAAGATTATGATGTGGTAAATGTAATTGACCAATTATTTTTTACTATATTTTATCTTTCTTGTTTTCAATACCAATAATTGATTGCCACATCATGATGTGAGAATTTATTTATAAAAATTGTGTGATTGTAGCATTCCTTAAATAAGTGTCACTCAAAAGCCGGTAAAAAAGTTTTGTTTCTATAAATTAATAAATATGTAATTAATAGTAAATTTTGTTTAAGGAACAAGTTACATAGTAGAAATATAATGAGACGAAAATTTATAATGAAAATGATGGTAAATTATTATAAGTAAAAATTTGATCATGCCTTATAACTTAGCCGCAGACAAAACAGGAGCGGATAACGCTCAAGACCAAAAAGCATACGGATAAGGGATACCGCCGCATACTCAACACCGTCACCCATAGACTGGGCGCGGTACGTATAACTGTCGTACACGTCTATCTTACGGAATACTCCTCCACTGCAAACCAACTGTGACTGGATTCCAAGTCACGAATCACGTGAACTGCCCAAAGGGGAAACGACAGATACGGTAAAGAAGAGTGCAGACCAAGTTTTTCCTAAACGACATAGAATTCGTTACCCGTGAAGGTACGGACGGCAAGTACAACTGCAAGTTAAATAGTAACAACAAGAAGGCTCGACTAACGAGGCATGACAAGATAGTGATAGCACAAGCAGGCTATTACCCAACGGGTAATAACAGGCCACATCATACGTCATCCCCAGATAATGACAAGAGGAAGCCCACTATAAATACCAAACCCATTGGTATTCAAGCTCAGGTTCTTTCTCATTACAACACATACTACTACTCTCTCTCGATCTTGACCACAATATTAGCAACAAATGTTTTTCAACCATCACGACCACAATATTAAAACTAACAAAACCTCTTCTCCTTGTTCTTTTATCTTCGAACCAAACGCACCTTATTATCTTTCATTTCATTTTTGAGTTTTGATTTTTACGACGATCAACTTGTACAACTAACATCTATGCATCATAAGATATTCAAAAGTACAAAAATATTTGAAATAAGATGACTTACAAAAATCGTCACTTTTGAACAAGATCGACACGAACCAAACAACCCAAACGTTGTTTATGTGACAACTGTGCTTTGGGCAGGTTAGTCAAACCGTCAGTATGGACTTGAACATCATTATGTGTTATACTAATTATGTGTTTATGAGATCTTATGTGAGTTGGCTACCAATCAATGGAGCATGATCATCTCCTTGTGATTGAAGTTATGGTTGTTATGAGTATTTCATTTTGTTCACATTTTAGTGACAATGAAAATGATAGTATAATTCTATGTGTATACATATTTATGACTTTAAGTGTTAGTAGTTAGTAAAATTAAAATTTTAGTTTAAAAAATATAAATTTGAATTTAGTTTTATTAAGTTGGTAAAATAAAATTAGAAATGAAAATTATTTATAGTCATTTAATTTAGTTTTAATTTAAAAGGTTTAAATGATAAATAAAAGGTTTCCTAAAAAAATGTCAAAATTAAGGGTTTATTATGTAAATAATAATAATTAAAAAAATATAATAAGAAAAAGGGGTGTTATTTGGCCGGTTTTAGAAAAAAAAGGAAAAGGAAACAAAGTTTTAAACCAACTCAAATTCTAATTTGTATTTATCTCAAACACAATTGTAAAATCTATAAATACCAAAACCCTTCTCCCTCTCCCTTTTGTTCGACCGGCCAAGACCAAGGAAGAAGAAAAGAAAACAAAAATTATTAAGAATCAAGTGGGTGATCTTGTGTATCAAGATCAATGTTTAAGATATGTTAATAAACCCTAACTATTTTAATTCTCTTTAATTATTCATGTAACAATTTTGAGGATGGACTAGGGTTTATATAAGATCTGTAAAAATATAGGATTTTTGATCTTTTAAAATTCGTTTTTTGGATGGTTAGTGGTGTTAAAAAAAAAAAAATTAAGCATGTGTAATTAGGGTTTTAGGGTTTGTAAATTCAGAAATTAAAAGCTGGCAGTTTTGAAAGGTCATCTTGTACAAATCATAACTTGGTCATAAAAATGGCAATCATCAATTTTCTTGATCCTAAAATTTAATTCAGAGAGTCTAGTTTCTAAAAAGTCCAGTCCCGAAAGGTTTTGAGGTAGGGAAGTTAGTCAAATAATTTACGCAAAAAAAGTTGTCAAAACAGTAAATTCAGGTCAGATTTGGGTCTGATTTCTGGGAGTAAAACCCCTACTTAAAATTTAAATTAGGGTTAGCCAAAAATCAGAGGTCATATTTTAGGTGTCTAGTAACTCCAGTTCGAAGGGCTAACTCTAAAACATTTTCTAAGTATTTTTAGAAAAATCAAACTTTTTGGTGTGCGTTTAGATCCGAATCTGAGTACTTTGTAACGATAAATTTTTATAAAATAGTTCCACTTGGTATTATTTTTATAAAAAATCACAGTAGCTCACAACTCATTGGGGAGCTATGGGATGTAAGTAGAACCCCCAACTAGGTGTTTTAGTATTTTATTTGTGGTCATAAAGTGACTATAAATTTCTACCGAAAACTAAAAAAATTGGAAGTTAATGGTTAAGGTTATATAGGGTATGAAAATGATATGAGAGATGTATCTAAAGGATTATAAACTTAGTATGAGGTTTAGAAGTCCATCATATGGTTGTTACATTGGTTGGGGCATTTAGCCTAACGTAGTGTAACTTGTGTTTTGTTGTGTTTGGATTGTGTGCTTGTCAAGTAGCTGAGCATCAGGTGAGCTTCGTAGTCCCATTTTACTATGTTTTCTTGGGATGGAAATGATGTAAAGTATGTTTTGAAATGGTTTAATTTTTGTGATTATGTGGTTTAAATGATGCATGGACTTTTATGAAACTATTATATGTTATGTGCTAAGTGTTATGGCTTTGGATTGTGGGTAACGTTCATACCAAATGTTATGGTTTGGATCGAGGGTAAAGTTCCTACCAATATTATGGTTTTGATCAGGGGTAACGTTCCTACCCAATGTTATGGACTTTGGCTTCGGGTGATGATTCTACCTATAGCTTTACGATTTGGATCGTGGGACACGTTCCGTCCTAGATTTGATTATTTTGGATGAATACATGTTAGCCTGTATAATAGTTAGCTTAACTGTCCTGCCATGTTTTGTTTTTATAATCATAGTAATTTATTAAAGTTTGAATTGTGTGTCGTAAACCTATGACTCTCACCAACCGTTGTGTTGACGTTTTTAAGTATCATTTTTAGGTGAGCATGTTGAGGGTTTTGAAGCTAAAAGTGGCTAGAGAGACCTTAGGATTGCATATGGAGTCTATCTTCTGATTTTTGTTTCGTACTTGTTTATTGGATTCTTCCTAAATGTTGTTTGATTTCTTAGGTTTGTGAGGCAGGTTAAGTCTACGTATTAATGAGACCCATTTTCATAAATGCAAGATTTCTTTGTTTTCGTATTGTCATGACACATCGTGTCATTTATATTTAATTATGCATATAGTGATTCTCTATTGTTGACACCATTGTGTTGTGATGATATCCATGAAGTTACGCCTCGTATTTCCGCCTTGGCGGGGTATGACAGATTGGTATCGAAGCCATTGGTTAAATGGAAGTAGGTGGTTGAGCCTAGACTATAACCTAGGAGTCCTTCATATAGATACATTTTAGGGCCTAAGTGTTTAATATTATAACTATTATACTTTCCCTTAATTATATAGCTTTTATTATCTTATTTTGTCTTACTTTTATTTAGTTATTTTGTCTACTATTCTCTAATATGGTACATATTAATTCCTTACTATTTATAGTTGTTAGGCTCAAA
>BQNB010067799.1:0-34064 GCA_026074375.1 Tanacetum coccineum | reverse complement strand
GCGTTCAAGCGGACTGAATGATTACAACCGAGACAATTACCGATCCAACACCGATGATAAACCTTACGATCTTTAGAAAAAATTTAACGATTTCATAAAATCTCAGCAATCAACCAACGCTTTTGTCAAAGAAACATTCATGGATCTCAGAACTAAACTCGAAACCGTAGCCAAAAATCATCAAGCTTCAATCCAGAATCTCAAAAATAAGTTCGACAAACTCGCTGACAAGCAATCTGGTCGACCTTCTAGATCTCTTCCAAGTAACACTCAACCAAACCTAAAAGGGCACAACTCCAAAGCCTATCAACCACCGCAATCTCATAATGAGAATGTAAATGCCGTGTTCACAAGAAGTGGTAACTCCTATAACCCACCAGTTAACCCAAATGATCAACAAGACAATTCTAAAACCCCTATCAATTTTGATAGTGACGATGAAGACGAAGAACCTACACCAAAACCAAAAACTCAAGATCCCAAACCAGTCAAAGAAACTCCGTTACCCAAATCATACAAACCAAAAATCCTGTATCCTCAACGTCTAAGGAAAGAGAAAATGGAAGCCCAATACAGAAAATTTCTCGACATGATCCGCGCCGTTCGAATCAACATACCTCTTATCGACGTCTTGGCCGGAATGCCTAATTATGGCAAGTTTCTCAAGGAACTAATAAGCAACAAACACAAAATTAAACAATTTTCTGTCGCTTTCTTAAGCGATGAATGTTCAGCAATGATCCAAAATAAAGTTTCACCCAAACTTGGAGACCCAAGAGGTTTCCTTATTCCATGTAATTTCAACAAAACTTTCTCTTGTAATGCCTTAGCCGATATTGGTGCTAGCATTAACCTTATGCCAAATTCTATTGATCGCCAAAACTATCTCTCGACAACTCTAAACCACACCAAAATGAGCATAAGATTACCCGATAGATCATACCAATACCTTGTTGGAATAGCTGAAAATATGCTCATTAAAGTTGGTAAGTTCACCTTTCCTGCTGATTTCGTTATTCTCAAAATGGAAGAAGATAGTAAAGTTTTCCTCATCTTGGGATGACCATTTCTTCACACTGCTGATGCAGTTATTCGAGTTAAACAGAAACAACTCAATCTTGGAGTTGGAACTGAACGGATGATCTTTAATATCAATTCTGCGATGAAACACTCTTATTCGAACGATGATACTTGTTTCAGTATCGATGTTGTTGATGAAATCTTAGAAGAAGACTTCGATGCTCTTCTAGACGAAGAGCCAAAACCTCCATTCCCATCAAGAACCTCCTCGAGAAGAAATCATAGCTGCAGGAGTTCGAGGAATTTCCAAAGCAAATGACTGCCGATGAAAACTCTGACTCTGAATCCGATACCGAAGAACCACCATTTGAGAAAATCACCATCAATACAGATTATAAAATCAAAACATCCTCACGAAAGAAGCCCATCCAACGGATGTCCTAACTAAAACCCCTTCTCTGATAATTTAGAATAAGTATAGCCTGGGAATAACCTTTTTTTCTCTGTTATCATATCATCTGACTATTCCAAAGAAAAGAAAAATACACTTGTATCCGATCCATAAAAAAGCACCAGCAAGCCGTTTAGCTTGGAAAACAACATAACGTTCCTGGTAATTTGCCTCATCATTCTGCAAACCCAAGAAACCACTACTGGATGACAAGAAACCCGTTGTCCAAAAACAAGAAGGTTAAAATCCAACCAAGCGAAGAATGTTGTTAAAGACAGAAATCGTGAAACTCTATGATAACCTTTGAACCATTCTGACAGATCTTACATAGCTTGTAAAGATATTATATTAGGACTCGATCCAAGAAAACTATAGTAGTGAAACTAATATTGAGATTCACATAACGTATGCGAAATCTAGTATTGGATACTAAGAAGAACAATGAAACAGTAAAACAAAATCTTTGCTAAACTTTCAATATATTGAATACTATTTTGAATTACAAAATAGCTATGAATACTAACTATGATTGCTATGCAATCTATGAATACTAATATGAAAAAAAACTAATGTGAAAACTGATATCTAGATCTATGCCTTAGGGTTCCTTTTATACACCAAGGAAACCCTAATGGGCTTACAAAACGCGTCAAGTGATCAATGCATATCTATTCCTAATATATCTCATGCATATCACTTTAGTAGTACTAACTATTTATACCAACAGTACTAACTACATAACTAACAGTACTAATTAAACTGGCAGTACTAACACTTTGTACTGGTAGTACTAACTATTACATTAGCAGTACTAATGACTTAAACTATTTCTTCTAATCTTCAATAACAGTAGTTTCTTCAATCAACAGTATTAACTTGAGACGCCTTTATTCCCAACAATCTTCCCCTAAACTTGATATTTATCTTGTTAATCATCAAGTTTCTTCCAATCAAGTCATCTGTGCTGAGAGGATGCTTCCAAACACTTTACTGTCTTGGTCTGTTTGCTAGTATAAAGATTTTCCTTAAAAGCTCATCTGCCATCACTGAATATTCATCCACTTACAACTTGTTACTCAGCATCAAAGTCATAAGTGCTCTTGCCAATGGATAATCTTTCTCAACCAGCATGAAAATATCATGTCCTCTCTCTGTAGACACATGATGTAGTAAGCCATATATCATATAACCTCATTTTAAAGGATCATACAATTACTTTAAAGCTTCTAAGAATATCAATTATCATCTGGTTTAACACAACCTCATTCAACTCTACATCCCCCAAAGTTAATCTTTCTTTATCTTTCTAGGGTTCTATAGTGAATCTTTTGTGAACTAGACTCCAGAGTTTGACTAGATCATCCCTGTTAAAATTCTTTAGCATATCTTTAAAGATCTGATATACCTCTGTGTGATTACCTACTCTGATGATCTTCACCAATACTATTCTTTGTCTTTAGTATACACTTCCCAGTCAAATGATTGGGTAATTTGGTTTGTAGGTGCTTCAACATTCATCCCTTCTCTTCTGGAACTAATGATCATTAGTTGCTGTAAGCTGTATCTTGATACAGTATTCATGCTCTTTATCTTCATCTTGTATTCTCAACCTTTTCTCTATCTTTTGTCTCTTTGAACTTTCTTGATTAAGTTCTTGTTCAGCATCTCTCTTTGAGCTTCCAGCTACAACTTTAAGAACTGTATCATCACTCTCCATTGGAGTAAAAATATTTACCCTCTCAAATAACTCCTTGACTTCATCAAAGGAAAGTTTCTTCAATTGTTGTAGTGTGTGACTTCCCATATGTTTGATATAGTTAGACATGTAAGTTCTTTGTTGAGCTTGAGTCATGGGTTTATTCCTCTTTGCTTTAGCTTTTTGTGCAACAAAATATCTCTTTCTTTGATTAATCAGATCTACAAGCATCCTTGCTTGATCAACTTCACTATACTTATCCCTTTCCTCTGCTTGTAGTTTCTGAGTTAGCTCTTCATCAGCTTCAACTCTTGCTCTAATGTCCTCCCATTCATCCTCTGTAAAACCCTGAGCTGCTTGATGTACTTGAGCTATTCTCTGTTTTTCTGCTGCATCAATTTCTTTCCCTTGAAGGCCTTTGAGCTATTTCTTCTGCATCCTGACAATCCTCATAACTTTCCCCTTATTCTTGAGCTGTTCTTGGTAATCTTATAGCTGCTTTATAACAGTCTCTTCTTGTACTTTGTTTCAACTTTGAAGTAGGTTTGCTCAGGCTCAAATTTTGTCATAATAGCTTAACTTTATCCATCGTTGCACAGATGAAAACTAAAGATGTGACTTGTTGAATCAAACCACATACTACCACTCCTACAGCATACTAACTCTCCACCACTGCCAGTACTAACTGCTCTTCTTCTTATACTATAAGTGTGAACTCTAGCTGCATCTGCAAGTACTTTAGCTGCACTTAAAACTCCTAATTGATTTTCAGGTTGATCTTCTTGACTACTAACTTTTGTAGGAGTAACCAAAGTAACACCAACATCTTGATCTATTTATTCTATCATCCTCCCATGTTTGGAAGAATCCTCTGAAGCTATGTCATCATCTGAGACCACAATCTTTGCTCTTCTTCTAGCTTGGCTAGTTTTGACAGTTTTCTCTAATTTCTTCACTTTCATGATAAGCTTGGTATAAGCAGTACCATATACCTTCTTTGTCTGCCTTAAGTCTGTTTCCAAAGCTAGAACCCTGTCTAACAATCTTGTACATAAAGCCGTCAATTCCTAGAGTGTCATACTGTCCTCATCACTTTGAGGTGTATTACCTCCTCTAAGTGGTGAATCATAGGACAATTTAGCTGCCCTTTCAAACTTAGTTTGAACAGAGGCACCCCCTATGGTCCTCTAGCAGCGCCTGAGACCAACCCTCTGAACCCTAATTCCTGAGAAATTGGCTCCATAATGTTTCGTGGATTAGGTCTTAGTAATGTTACTACTGTCCTGCACAGCTTCTAAGCTTGTAGCAATAGTAGTAGCCCTTTCCACACTGTCACCCCTCTCCTGATGGACAGCCTTATCTGGTACATAGGGTATAGGCATACTAGTCTGAGGTAACCCAGTATCCTTGTTTAAGGCTTGCCTAGGTGATTGAGTCTTTTGTGGTGATGATGATTCAATATTAGGGATTGGTTCTTCATGAGTAGGTTGAGCAGTAGAAGGTGGTGGTTGGGGTTCAGAGGGATTTCCTGAACCTTCACCCTCTTCTGCTTGAAGTGCCAGCATACTTGGAAACAAAGGTGTGTGTTTCCTAGAAAAATCTCTTTTCATATTGCTAAAAAGTTTTGGAGTTAAAGTAGGAGTAATATATGTTCTGTTGTGAGGTTTAAGAAATCTTTTGTTTTTGTCCAAAAATATTTAAATAAATATTGGATACATTAAAAACTTATATTTACTATCCAAGTTTTTTATCATACCATCAAAAATCAATTTGGAAAATTTAAAGGTTCTGTTTGTTGCCAAACAAACAAGAGCAGTTGCAATATTAAACTACTAAATTGTTCCCAAGAATTTTTCTTAGGACTAAGATAGTATAGGATGGTATGGATCAAAAATCTCCACTGATGGGAAAATTTACCTTTTTTTAAAAGTTAGTTCAGTGTGAAGAAAGGGTCGTCCCAAAATGAGAGGAACTTTGCTATCTTCTTCCATTTCGAGAATAATGAAATTGACAGGAAAAATGAATTTACCAACTTCAACGAGCATATTTTCAGCTATTCCAACACGATATTAGAATGATCTGTTGGCTAATCTCACGCTCATTTTGGTATGTTTGAGAGTTTCGAGAGATAGTTTGGCATATAAGGAATATGGCATAAGGTTAATGCTAGCACCAAGATCGGCTAAGGCATTACAAGAGAAAGTTTTGTTGAAATTACATGGAATAAGGAAACCTCCTGGGTCTCCAAGTTTGGGTGAAACTTTATTTTGGATCATTGCTGAACATTCATCGCTTAAGAAAGCGACAGAAAATTTGTTCAACTTTATGTTTGTTGCTTATGAGTTCTTTGAGAAATTTGCCATAGTTAGGCATCCCTGCTAAGACGTTGACAAGAGGTACGTTGATTCAGACAGCTTGGATCATGTCAAGGAATTTTTCGTATTGGGCCTCCATTTTTTTCTTTTTAGGACGTGAGGATACGAGATCTTTGGTTTGTATGGTTTAGGTTATGGTGTTTATTTGATTGGTTTTATGGGTTGAGTTTTTAGTGTAGGTTCATCGTCTTCATCATCGCTATCGAAGTTGATAGGGTTTTTGGAATTATTCTGTTGATCATCCGGGTTATCTGGTGGATTATAGGATTTACCACTTCTTGTGAATATGGCATTCACATGCTCATTACGAGCTTGCGGTGGTTGGTAAGCTTTAGAGTTGCTACCTCGTGGGTTTGGTTGAGTGTTGCTTGGAAGAGATCCAGAAGGTCGACCAGATTGCTTGTCAACGAGTCTGTCGAACTTAGTCTCGAGATTATGGATTGAAGCTTGATGATTTTCGGCTACTATTTTGAGTTGAGTTTTGAGGTCCATAAATGTTTCTTTGACAAAAGCGTTGGTTGATTGTTGAGATTTCATGAAATCGTTGAATTGTTTTTGAAGATCGTACGGTTTATCATCGGTATTGGATCGGTAGTTGTCTCGATTGTAATCATTTCGTCCGCTTGAACGCCAATTATCGCGATTCGAGTCTCGGTCGCGGTAATCATTGTAAAAACGAGTCTTACGAAAAGTTTGCATGAATTTAGCTTCTTCTTCACGGGACATAGGCATGTCATCATCGTCAAGATCGGGTGTTGGTTGTTTAGCACGAGATTGGAGTTCTTTGTACTGAGCATCCATTTTTATGGTCATGGCATCCATTCGGGCCATAATTTTGTTAGTGTCGGTATTACTATTACCTTCATCGGCGAAAGCAACAGTTTTCTTAAGAGATGATTTGGTTTTTTGATTGTTGCCCTATCGGAGCTTGATTAGAAAAAAAGGTTTAAAAATCAGCACCCCCCCCCCCCCCCCCCCCCCCCCCCCCCCCCCCCCCCCCCCCCCAAAACAAAAAGAAAAAAAAAAAATTTAAAAAAAAAATAAAACACAAAAAAATAAAAACACCCCCCCCCCCCCCCCCCCCCCCCCCCCCCAAAAAAAAATTAAAAAAAGACTTTATCTTCTAGAGATGATAAGCTTGATTTGGGTTTTATAGAGAAAAATACCACCAGCTGTGGCATTTAGGACTTCTTGAGTTATTTCGCTGAGACCATGATAAAAGATTTTGATAATACTGCCTTTGGATAGATTGTGACCATGGCAGTTTTAGAGCATTTCCTTCATACGAAGCCAAGCATCGGTTAAAGATTCGTTTTCATGTTGAGAGAAAGCTCGGATTTCTCCAAGGAGTCGGTCAAAAAGAGCTGGGGGAAAGAATCGGCTAATGAAAGCGGTTCGAAGTTCATCCCAAGTTTCAATAGTTTCTTCATTGAGTTCGTCCAACCATGTTTTTGCTTCTCTAGTTAGTGATAGGGGAAACCATTAGGCGGACATGTTAATTTTTGGTATCTCTGTATTTAAACATATCGTACATTCCGAGGAATTCGTGAATGTGTTTGTGAGGATCGCCATGGAATTGGTTTCCTTTGACAAGAGTCAAGTGGTTACCTTTACTAGCAAATTCATTTGCGGTTTCTGGAATAGTGATTGCTGAACCGGGAGTCGGAGCGACAACACGGTCGGCAGCCCACTTGGGTTCATCATCCATTGGATCGTAACTTCAAAAAATATCAAGAAATTGACGAAAGTAATTGATGTTAAGAATTGGCGGGTAGACAATTATCGGGTGTTGTGATGGATTGTTTCTTTGATTGAATGGAACTCTTCTGTTTAGTCGACAAAGTCTTCGATTCATAGTACGTTCAGGTTCAGGTAATGGTTCAAGAAGTTCAGAATTGGAAGCACGTGTATGTATCCAAGGGAGAAATTGTTCGGGCCAGTTTGCCAAAAAACTGTACGGCGATTTTTAAAAAAAGAGGGGGAGTGAAAATAATTTTCCAGAGTTGACTACAGAACAACTTAAAAATCCTCGGCAGCGACGCCAAAAACTTTGATGTGTTTCAAAAGCTTTAAATTTATAATGACTGAAAATACCAATTTTATTATAGGGAAACACATGGGTAAAAGTATAACCCATGTATGTAGTATAATCTTTTTAGGTAAGACCAGGTCGTCCACAGAGATTTGAGTAGTGTTCAAATAATCAGAAAGAAAATAGACTTTAACAATTTTGAAAGTAACTTTTGTTGTACTAGTGATAATAAAGATGACTACTAGGATAGTTGAAAATAATTTATAAGTATTGGTAATGATATTGATCTCAAAAATGGAACCTTAATTTATAAAAAGGATTTCTCGTCAGAAAACGTTTTCACAAACTAACTTGATTAACTCAAGACTCATATTTAGTTAACTAGACCAAATGTGTCACTCAAATAATCCAGTTACTAATATATCAAAGCTTATTTTGTTTATCAATTTACGAAAGTGGATTTATCGTCACAAACGATAAAGACCATAGAAAAATCTTTAAAACCACATAGATCATAATGGGTCTTTCGACCTTTACCAATATGATTATATAATCTAAGTTGATAAGCAAAGATGGACAAGATAAGACATAATAGGATTGCAACATAAGCTTGAGATTAAAGAGATCATGATCATACCAAACTCTTATTCATTATCATAACATCGCCGAGTAGTCATGAGAGTTTTAGCCTCTCATGGCTAAGGTGTTCATAACATAACTGGCTTCAATAACGAACTTCATTATTTTGATTATACTAGTATGATATTCTTCCTCGTTCTTGGTTCTTTGATCTTGAATCTCCAAAAGATATGGTGTTTATGCTTGGAGAAAAGGGTTTGTGTAAGATGATTTAAGAGTGGAAGAGATGGTTTTTGTTGTGATGATTGATATGAAAATGAGAGATTTTGAGGCTCTATTTATAGGCTGAAATTCGGGTGAAAGTGCGGCGCACACAAAAGTTTGTGCGGCGCACTTGGTGATTAAATGCAGGGAAATTAAATGCTATAGAATAAGTGCGGCGCACAAGAGTATATGTGCGGCGTACTTGAGGTGTTAATGCAATATCATTTAAGTCTTCATTAATTCTTCATATCAGATGGAAAGTGTGGCGCACAAAGGAAATTGTACGGCGTACTTGTTGAGTTAATACGAATTTGACTGTCTTTGACTTGAAGGTAAGTGCGGCGCACAAATGGTAAGTGCGAGCTTGATTTTTGATCTTCTCATGAATGATGTGTTCTTTAACGTGTAAGTATTTAATTTTGATGTATCTAACCTCGGGATGTCTTCAAGTGAACCTGCAAGTAATTTCAGCTATTAAGTATCGAAAGTTCACGAGAAATGATAAAATATATACAAATAATGCCATAGAAAACATGTATAATTTAGGCGTTATCATCTCCCTAAACTAAAATTTGAAAAAGATCACTTGTGTTCTGCATGTTCATTGGGAAAAAGCAAGAAACAATCTCATAAACCAAAATCTGAACACACCAACCAAGAAATTTTTTATCTTCTTCATATAGATCTTTGTGGGCCAATGAGTGTCAAAAGTATTAATGGGAAGAAATATATTCTAGTAATTGTTGATGATTATTCTCGGTTTACATGGGTTAAGTTCTTAAGATCAAAAGATGAAGCACCTGAGTTCATCATCAAAGTCTTGAAAATGATACAAGTTCGCCTAAATACAACTGTTAGGAATATTCGCACAGATAATAGAACATAATTTGTCAATCAAAATTTGTGTAGCTATTATGAAGATGTCGATATCTCTCATGAAACATCCGTGACACGTACTCCACAACAGAATGGTGTTGTCGAAAGACGAAACCGGACCTTAGTAGAGGCTGCCCGCACCATGTTGATTTATGCTAATGCACCATTATTTATGTGGGCCGAAGCAGTTGCCACAGCTTGTTACACCCAGAACTGGTCCATAATACGTCTTCGTCATGGAAAAACACCATCTGAGCTACTGCATGATATAAAACCAGATCTTTCTTATCTTCATGTATTTGGTGCACTTTGTTATCCAACTAATGACAGTAAGTATTTGGGCAAACTGAAAGCTAAAGCTGATGTTGGTATTTTCATTGGATATGCTCCTACAAAGAAGGCTTACCGGATTTACAACCAACGTACCAGACGACTTATGGAAACAATACATGTAGACTTTGATGAGCTGACAACGATGGCTTCTGAACAAAGCTGTTTAGGACTCGCACTTAATGAAATGACTCCTTGAACACTCAGTTCAGGACTCATGCCACAACCTCCTTCTTCAGCACCTTTTGTCCAACCAACAAGAAATGACTGGGATACACTGCTTCAACCATTGTTTGATGAATACTTCAGTCCTCTACCATGTGTTGATCATCCAGTTCCAGAAATTGCTGCTCCAGAACCCGCTGTTTCAACCGGTACACCTTCCTCAACTTCAGTAGATCAATATGCACCATCACTAAGTACTTCACAAACTCCTCAAGAATCACCATCCCATGTTAATCCTCCCGGTGCTAAAGAATCAGATCATGATATTAAAGTTGTACACATGGATAATAATCCCTATTTTGGTATTCTAATTCTAGAACCAAGTTCTGAAGAATCCTCTTCTCAGGTTGTTATTCCAAATAAGGTAAACTCCCTAAATCAACCACCTAAACACATCAGTAAATTGACCAAAGATCACCCGATTGATAATGTAATTGGCGGTCCTTCTAGACCGGTCTCCACTCGACATCAACTACAAACTAAAGCCTTGTTCTGTTATTTCGATGCTTTTCTTTCTTCCGTTAAACCAAAGGGTTATAAAGAAGCATTAACGGAATCTTGCTGAATTGAAGCCATGCAAGAAGAACTCAATGAGTTTGAATATCTTGAAGTTTGGAAGCTTGAACCTCGTCCAGATCATGTTATGATTATCACCTTGAAGCGGATATACAAGGTCAAATTAAACGAACTGGGAGGTGTGTTGAAAAACAAAGCTCGGTTGGTAGCGAGGGGTTATCGTCAGGAAGAAGGAATAGACTTTAAAGAATCTTTTGCTTCAGTTCCATGACTTGAGGCCATCCGTATCTTTATTGCATTTTCCGCTCACATAAACATGGTCGTCTATCAAATGGATGTGAAGACAGCGTTCTTGAATGGCATATTACGTAAGGAGGTTTATGTCAGTCAACCGGATAGGTTTGTAGATCCAGAGAATCCCAACCATGTGTACAAGCTCAAGAAGGCTCTTTACAGGTTAAAGAAGGCACCAAAGGCTTGTATGATTTGCTCTCATCATTTCTACTATCACAGAAGTTCTCTAAAGGAATCATTGATCCTACATTGTTCATCAGGAGAGAAGGCAAAGACATCTTACAGGTACAGATCTATGTAGATGATATTATATTTGTCTCCACTAAACTTGATCTTTGTGAAACATTTTCTAAAATCGTGTGTTCAAAATTCAAGATGTCGATGATGGGCAAACTATCATTTTTCTTAGGACTTCAAATTTCTCAGAGTCCTAGAGGCATCTTTTTAAACCAATCTAAATTTGCTTTTGAATCACTTAAAAGATATGGTATGGAAACCTGCAACCCAGTAGATACTCCATTGGTGGAGAAATCCAAACTGGATGAAGATCCACAAGGGAAAGCTGTTGATCCTACACGCTATCGTGGAATGATTGGAACCCTTATGTATCTCACATCGAGTAGAGCAGACCTTCAATTTGTCGTATTCATGTGTGCCCAGTATCAGGCAAAGCCTATCGAAAAGCACTTACATGCAGTTAAGTGAATCTTTCGATACCTAAGAGGAACCATTAACATAGGTCTGTGGTATTTAAAGGATTCCTGTATTGCACTAACAGCTTTTGCAGACGCTGATCACGTTGGTTGCCAAGATACCAGAAGACGTACATCTGGAAGTATGCAGCTATTGGGTGATAGATTAGTGAGTTAGTCGTCAAAGAAACAAAAGAGCACCGCCATATCCAGTACAGAAGCTGAATACATTGCCTTGTCAGGATGTTGTGCTCAAATACTTTGGATGAGATCACAATTAACTGACTATGGCCTTTGGTTCAATAAGATACCTCTGTACTACGATAACAAAAGTGTCATTGCTTTATGTTGTAACAACGTCCAACATTCCCAATCTAAGCATATTAACATTAGATACCACTTCATCAAAGAGCTAGTGGAAAATAGGGTGGTTGAACTGTACTTCGTCAGAACAGAATATCAGCTGGCAGATATCTTTACCAAGGCATTGGGACGAGAACGACTTGACTTTCTTATCAACAAGCTTGGAATGAGAAGTAATCTCCTGAAAAAGTTGAAAGGTCCTGGCAGACGAAGAGGAACGAGTTAAAGTTGCAACCTCATTATATATCCTATGTATTGTATGTAAATAAGAAAACCAGAAAAACATAAAAAGATTTTCATTTTTATAAACTTTTACAAAAAGAAAGTAGAAAAATATAAAACAAGAAAATACCAAAAATATGTTTTTCATGACATGTCTTCTAAAAATCGATAATACTTACGGCTTTAGAAATGTCATTTAATAATGATACGAAGCTGTAAATAAAGTTCGAGCAGAAGTTCTAAATGTTTTCAAAACATGTCATATGGCTTGCTATTATTTCATATAGCAACCCAGTCTTCAACTTAAAGGCAAGTATTTCGCCAAAAAGAAAACTTGACCTCACAACGGAAAATTCATTTTTCTCGGGTGCGAATTACTTTATATTCATACAAAGGCTTATGTTTACTTTGCAACACAACCCGTGCTTTCTATATACAATAAATGTATGTGTCAGTGCATTTATCTGTTTACAATAAGAGAAATCTTATTTTTATGGTGTTGATTTAAATAGGACTTTAATCATCTAAATGCTTCATTAGAAAATGATTTTTAAAGGCATTTGACCACTCAAACAATTACTACAGCTCTTTAAATAGAAAACGAGTCATAATTTGAGGGAGAGAAAATGTCAAATAATATTCTTCAAAAATCATCAATTGATAAAAGGAAAAAGGTTTTAAACAATAACGGATCAATATTTAAAGGAGAATTAATTAATTTTAACTCGTTTGAGAAGCTAAGTCTAGTAGAATAAACTTTTAGGGACTAATGGTGCCAAAAGAGAAACTAGATTTTGCCTTAAGAAAAGCTATTAAAGAAAAATGCAAAGAAGTATGAACCTTAGGGGGCATTTTGCGAAAAACGAAAAGTTTTTAAACAAAACACCCCCTTGACCGTGACTTTCACCACTCACACAAACATAACACTCAAATTTTTTCTTTCCTCCATTGCTAGAAGTCGGCCCAACCAAGAACCCTTTAAACTTGTGATTTTCAATCCTTAAGGTAAACTACAAACTTGTTTCTTATATCCTAAACAACATCTAATCAAAAGGAATTGGTCAAAAACACATCATTTAGCTCAAAAACACAAACGTCTTGATCATAGATCAACAAAAACAACCTAAGTTGGCGTTCCCATAACGGTCAACTCCAAATCATCCATAATATACTTACTTTACAACATTAGTGGTGATATCGACCACTTTTATACAAGAAATACATGGTTGGTTTATTTTGACCAACATACAACAATACTCTACAGAATCATTACTTTTTCTGATTTTTTCCAAACATTTATACACTACGAGTTTCGGTGTAATTTCACCATCTTCACGATCACAATGAATCCGCATAATTTATCTATTTCTCCTCCATACTTCGGATGTAAAAATAATTTGTGAAAGTAGTAAAACACACTAAAAATTTGAGATTAAAAATATACACTACTTTCAAATTCCCATTGCGTTGTGCAATTTTTCTGACCTAGCCATAGATAGAAATTTCACACACGTACCCAATTGCATTGTGCAATTTCTCCGACCTAACCGTAGATAGAAATTTTTGCAGTTTGACACAGGAAATTCAATACTTTACACAAAAGCAACTAGCAACCGATTAAGGACTTAATCTAATAGGGTAGGCTAAGGTGTAAAGGTGTAACGAAACAAATATTTGGTGTAAGAAAAGAATAGAATGGCTCAGCAGGTTTTTCTAGGGGTATCTTACTCTAAAAATGAGAGTAAACAAAAGGGTTTATACGGGGGTTAACTAGCTAGTGTAGTTAGTTAATATCACGACATGTATATGCTTTTTGGGTGTAATCCTAGAAATTTACCAGTTTATAAAATGTCACCCTATCTATTTAAAATAGTACTTATTATTATGGTCTCGAATAGATATACCAAGCCAAGTTCTAAAGTCTACAACATCACCGGCACACTCGTAAGTTTATGGAATTTGGGTAAACATTTAGAACCGGATAAAGCTAAATACTCACAATATCTAACAAGGGTTATGTGTGTGGGTTATGTAACTAATAATTTCACAAAAGTATGCTTGATTTTTTTTTATTTAGGCATAATTTAAGCATTTTATTGTGAAAATATGGACAAGTAAGCGTTCTAATTCTCCTCCCCTCACTTGAAATATACAATGACCTTGTTGTATAATTATAACAGTAAAGACAGGAAATTAAAAAAATTAGAACGAGAAACTCCCATGGGATTTGCTCGATATGATCCTCCATGTGGCGTTTGTGAGCAAGATTGTATGTTGTGAAAGCGTCTATATTCCAGCATGACTACAACACACAGAATTCCAGAATATAAATACTCCACCAAAAGTCATCATTTTTGTTCAGTAAGGTCCTGTATAAGATATAGGAAAAACCAATGCAATTCTATCTCCGGTATTCGATGGTTAGAAAACAAAAAACAAAAAACTGTACAGGTTGTCAATACGTCGTATACCAAAACCAAGATACACCGTATTAAGACAAGTAAAAAGTATCTAAGGTACGGGTCAGATTTCCAAATACGCCGAATCATATTCATGAATATTCCGTATAGACAAATCTGACAATAATGTTTTAAAATGCAGAATATAAGGACTAGATAACGTACAGACAATCAATACGTCGTATCCAACTGCCATGGATACGCCGTATCGAGAGTCTGGGAAGACAGACTCGATAAAAAATAAGAAAAATAACATTCCGGATTGTCTCCCGGCAAGCACCTTTTTTTACAGCAAAGTCTTTAAGTTAGACTTGTCTTCAGCTCTTTATTCCATCTCGTGAATGCTCACGTGTCCATGTGTGAGCCATTCTTCAACCTTTTCATCTTTGATGTATTCTGGACCCAAATTTAAGACTCCTTTGTAGAATATTTTAAGCTTTTGTTATGGGTGCGAAATACCTTCCAATTCCTCACATGTACTTACCTTCAGCAATGGCCGTATCTTGTTGCATTGTGCATTAGTTAGGTGCTTGAACCTTGAATGTGATCGTGCCATTTGGTAAGTTACACTATCGTTCCCTTCTAAATGGTGATCATTCCATCAAATCGTCTTGCCTTGACACATGCTTTTCTACAAAACGGTCTTCCAACGATGATATCACCCATTCCATCATCACGGTAGGCATCCATGTTTTCTACAACTGCAAAATCTGTCACAATAGAAAATTTTCCAATAAAAATAGGTATGTTCATAAAAGCCCCAACTACATTTTCCCTTTATATTCAACCTTGTCTTTCATTATCGAATTATAAACCCTTTTAGACATCACATTAATAGACAAGAGATAGAAGAAATTAGCATTAACATGTTCGTAACCTATCATGTAAGAAAACTACATATTATAAGCACAGTTGATATGGATTTTCCTGTCAAAGTCACAATAACTAGGGTACTCATTTATTCCAGTAATGATCTCATTATCACACCTAGTTTTGACTATATCCATCATAGGTTCATCAACAACCTCACCTTCCTCAATGGTGGGTTTTAAATCATCAACTTGATTTCTTCTAAGCTCTAATGGTTCATTCAAATCATTTAGTTCAATATAGTTTCCATACAACTGGTCTAATGATCTATTCAAAATCAAAGCTTCTCCCATTAGCCTAGCCTCTAAATTAAGTTCCATCCTTTCACTTAAACTTGATGCATAGACACTCGCAATTATGTTTCTAGTAGGGTTATCACTTTTAAACACAACTTTGTCATTCCCTACTCTTAAAGTTATTTTCCTTTTAAACAAATCGATTTTAGCATGAGCAGTAGACAAGAATGGTCTTCCTAGGATTAAAGGGGTCTTGATATCCTTGGGAATGTCAATAATAATAAAGTCTACTGGAAAAACAAACTTATCAATCCTTACTAGAACATTTTCCGCTATTCCTTTGGGACATTTCACGGTTCTATCAGCCAATTCAACAATCAACTTAGTAGGAGCTAACTCACCTAACCCTAGTTTGGTATAGGTCGAGAAAGGAATAACACTAACACTAGCCCCTAAGTCAGCTAAGGCTTTATTAAAACATAAATTACTAATAATACAAGGTAAAGTGAAACTCCCTGGGTCTTTTTCCTTAGTAGGCAGGGCATTGTCAAGAACTGTAGTCCTAATCAAATAGGCATCCAAGTCTTTCAATTCATACGATCCCTCCTCTTCATCATAGCAACAACGCTAATGGTGATAACAATATAATAAAAAGATTGTATTCATTTAATAATGTATTACTCCCTAGATTGTTTCTCCTAGTGTTGTTGCTTTGTCACACTTGTGATGATCTATGTAATTATTTCCTAAGTCATGAACAGATTACACAAACCTGCCGTCTATTTAATATTTTGTTAGGGCAACGCACAAGTAAGGTAGTATGAAGACTATTACAAGGCCCCTAAGAGTACATTAAATGTATTTGAAATATATTAAAAGTGGATCAACCATATAAGGGGCAAGGTAGTATGAAGACTGTTACCCGATGGTATCCTTTCTACACAATCATGATTCCCTAGACATATCAACAGCGATACGAACAAAAGCTGTTTTTCTAAAGCCTAACATGCATATTCATCACAAGAAGCAACACCACTAAGATCTACATTCTAGGTTTCATACAATCATAAATGAACACAATAAGGAGTTTAGCCAAGCCTGTTAAAGATAAAGCAAGAACAATAAATAATCAAACAACAAGACATATTGAATGATTATGATAATCTTACTTGATTAAAACATGAATTGAAAGAGTTACAATAGGGTTTTGAAGCCCTAAAGTCGTCCTAATAAGCTGCCAAACAAACTAGGGTTCGTCTCCTTTTTTTACTCTAAAGTTACACACTTAAAACATTAAAATGGATTTGTATATATAGGAAAATCGCTGCGACGGCGTCGCGTTTTAATAGTGACGCCATCATGAAAGAGAATATTCTAGATCTTGGGCTGGGTCGTGCGAGCTGATGCCGTCGTGAATTCTTGTGACACTGTCGTGGGATGAATCGTGACGGCGTCACGTGTATCTTGTGACGCCCACTCCAGCCGTTGAGAACATAATCTTGAGAGATGTTGGTGTAGGTCCATAGTCTCGTTCGTTTCTTCTCCAAATGAGCCCAAGTCACATGTATTTCCTTCAAATGCCTTCCAAATGCTAAATACCTGAAAATGAACGATTAAGTACCTCTTTTGGGCATAAATGCACGATTTAAGGGGTTAAATTACCCCAAAAAGTGTATAAAATAACATCTCATCAGGGATTTGTTTTAAGGACGAATTGGTTAAAGCTCTCCCTCAAAGTTAAGTCTCTTTTCACTTTTGGTCCAATATAGTTAAATTTTAAATCCCTCAAACATAAGTCTGTTTTCCAATTTTAGAAAGATAACTTATTTATGTTTAAGAACTCGTTATTTTTAAAGTTTTAAGCACTTGTTTTTAACACACGTAATTGTTTAACTCCCCCTCGAACGTAGATCGATTTTTGAACTTTAAAGAGTTTTTAAACTTATTTTTGTTCAAGAGTTTGTTATTTTTAAAATTAACCACTTGTGTTTTGATGAGATGATGAATTAACTTTTGAACAAACCACTTTTAGAATGAAAAGTAGTACAAACAAACATGTATTGAAAATAATAAAATCTGTAAGATTTAATATAACTCGCTCTTATAACATGTTCTGTTTTTCATTTTAAATAACATTTTTGAGAAACTAGAACACATTTATTCGTTTTGACGGGACACATGTTGTTTGCACACTTTAAACCTTGTAACAGACATAAGAAGAACATTTTTGTTATTTTCCTTTTTATACCCCTACACTTAGGATTTGTTTGTCCTCAAGCAAATGGGCTTTTCTACCTAGACAATAGCAATATGAGGGTCATTTAACCTAGTCTTTAAAAGTATTTTACAACACAACCTTCTAGACCTCGTAATTAAAAGCATGAAAAGTATATACTAGCACCTCAGATAAATGTTTAGGATTCTCTCTTTCTCTCGGGTGTATATTAAATTATAACATAAGGGGGAAACAAAAAATCAACACTCATTATCTGTCATAGCATATAAATTATCATAGGCTTGGTAAAAGATCAAACCTCCACTGCTAGGCGTAAGAATTATTCATTACTATCTAAGAGGTCTTTTTAAAGCTTTGTGGGGTGTAGGTGTAATATAACATATAATGGAAATGGAAACAGATGGGATATATTTGGGTGGCTCTGGGTGAATTTGGAGTGGAAGGGTTAGCTAATTATTTACACGAATATACGTTGGTTTGATTGCTAAGCCAAGAATCGGACGAAGACATACAAAATCTACATAACTTTACATCAATCTCTTTCTTTTTCTTTTCTATTTCTTTAATAACATAATACATCACAACATGAGGTTTATAACACGTACCCCTACACTTGAGCTTTTTACATACTTGATATTTACAGTCTAACTAATGACCCAATTTGAGGTGGATCAAAATAACATGGAGATCATCTAACAAATATATAGGGGTATTGACTTTAACTTTCTTCCCTCATTATTTCCCCCCCCCCCAATTTTTTCTTTCGCCGAAATAAATACTACATGAATCCCAACGTCCTAAAGACTGTAGTTACAAGGATAAGGACTTAGCAACCGTGTACTCAAATAATTAACTTGAGGTTAACACAATAATGTATTGAAAGCGAGTACATACAAGGTAGGCTAAGGCGATTTGGGTGTAACAATTGGTTTAAGGGTGACAATGCTCTTCATTAATAGTCCGCCATAAACCAGAAAAGTTATAGAAACCGTGAGAAAAGGAATAGGCTCGAGGGTTTATACTAGGGGTATCCTGCAATAAAAATGAGTGCAATGGCAAGGGATTAGGATAGTTTATTGATCGGTGTAACCATCCTAAACCAATAACAGGTTTAAAACATGGTTAATCCTAATTACACTATCACAAGCAAATCCTAAATACTCAATATGCGATCTTGGGATGCATATACAAAAACAATGTTCTTAAATTTAATATACTAAACCGATACACTCATTATAATTATAATACCCGATACTTAATGCTCCAGAAAAGGCCACAAAGACCACACGTACACATCCGTAACGACGGAATAGATACATATGACTGCTCACTCCTTAACTCGAGAAAGCTAAAGGTATAAACTATCTTGGGTATCAATAATAGATACCCGAATTCCTATAGATCTAAAGGCAAACCTCACATTTTTAGGGTGGAATTCTAAGGGTTTTTGTGCTAGTCATACACATTCCTATCCATGAGACGCTATTAATACTTAGTTTTCGTCGGTATGTGTCATAAAAAATTTTAAATTTTGGTCAAAATGACATTTTTATGCTATGTTTCGATATATTACCCATCATTTTAAGGACAAAGCAAATGGCAAATGAAGGAATAGTTTCTAAGGCTTATTTCCCCCTACACTTAAGTTGAACATTGTCCCCAATGTTCTATAGAAGTACCCGTAAGAACGAATTAAAGGGAAAAGAAAACAAGTAAAAGAAACTAGTACTCCCCTAGTTAGCTCAATAATGGAGAAGAAACATGCGATAACTGGTTAAATCGTCCTCCAAGAATCATCCAATGAAACTTCCTAAGAACTTCCAAGCTTCTTCTTATCAAATATAACCTGTAATCAAAGACAAAGACAACTACACCAAGCATAAAATGTGCGATATAATAATATACAATGTGAAATTAGGGTCGACTCTATAAAGCAGTAAAGATAGGATGAGAGAATTGTTAAACTCATGGTTTTGCAGGTTTATAAAAGAATTATAACTTTCTTAAGTGTTGTACAGGTTTTATTTTCAAAAATACTTGAAATTTTCGAGTTTTCTTGTATCTGGGCATTTGACGCCGTCAGGGATATCCTGACGCCGTCACAGGTGTCATGGTGACGGCGTCGCATGTAAATCGTAACGCCGTCTCCATGCTCTGTGAAAACTTAAATTTCATTTTTGATAAAAAAATTTCCTGCACTCATTCTTATATGTTATTTTCCTGTATAAAATGCTGCGTAAAAACCTGGGAATTAACAATTCAATCATATGACTCGAAATTGACGCGAATTAATCTAAACACTTTATTTAAAATGTTTGAATTTGGTTTTAAAAACCAGATATTTCCCCTACACTTATTTTGTTGCAAAATATCTTTGATTGCAAATAAGACGAAGTTACAAACAAACAAAGCATGATTACAAACTAGGTCAAACATAATAAATAAATGATAAAGAATTAAAATGTGACATCCATCAATTTTTGAGGTCAGTAACCGAAAGCAAACAAAGGTTAATTGACTCTTCTAATTATTTATGGAGTCACTTTTACGTGGTCATACTATTTTAGCGTTTAACGCTTACTTTCCTAGGAGCCCTAGTTATACGAACGCACCTTTGACCTAACGATCCTAGTTAACGGTCCTAAAGACCAACGATATGCTCAAATAACATTTTAACAATGTTAAAACACATGGGAAAAAATATGTCATTCACTTTTATGAACTTAGGTCACTTCACGTTTCATAAATTGCAAGTTTTCCGGTAAACTTGATAGTTTGTAAATTTTTACGTTTTGCACTTACGCTTCTTATAACGGACTTAAAACACTTCGAGACTACCTAATATACATATTTACTATTAATATACCTCATATTATACACTTTATATATTTATACATTTAATTTATACTACCCTACACACCATACATTTAACTATACCTTTTTGCATAAATCTTATATCGTTAACTTACAAATTACTACATATATTAAACAAATACATCAAAATAATATAAAATACCAAAAAATTAGTATTTGTGCCTCCATTGGAGACCCCAAAACTGGACATGGCATGCCCTCACCTCCCATGTGAGCCAATCACAAAAATTCTTCACTTACACACATCAAATTTCACCTTTTCTTACAACCCACTAACTAAAACCACAATACCACTTCTACCTTCATGAAAACCACTTACACATATTGTTTATCTCACTAAAAACTCAGATCCTCTCCCCTATCTCTCTCTAAAAATGTTACACACAAGAACAAGAAGCAACCAAATATTCAAGATTTTTCAAGACTAGATCAAGAAACAATGTTCAAGGGTTAATAAGCTAGATTGGGTTAAGTATTTAAATCAAGAAAGAAACATAAGGGTTCCATCAAGAACATCAAGAACCTCAGCCCCTAACATTATATCATCTTTCCATATAAGTTTTAAAGGTGATCATCTAGGTGCAAGACGACTTGTGTTTATCTCGCACCAAAAGACCCTTAAAAATCAAGTTTTGTTGCACTTTCTTTATCAACTATTTTATGGACCTTTTTGTTAAATAACCTACTAAGATTTTTGGATTAAAATGATGTTAAGACTTGTATAATATGATTGTGGGAGTTGATTGGGTCTTTATTGCATGTTGGGTTATTGGTTTGACTTGATTAAGTCAAAACTATTTTTCAAACAGCCCCTATTTTATTTTTGGGTCAAATTGATTTCAGCTTAAGTTGATGATAACTAAACATTTTGACATGATTCAAGAGCCTAAAATCAATTGATTTGAGTATAGTTTCCAGAAATATAAGCCTTTTAAAAATATGAGGTCGTTTGGTTAGTCAAATTTGCAAATTGGTGAAAGGTGTCAAAACTGCCCGAAAATCTCTTTCCAACCCGTGTACTAAAATGATCATAAATCATAAACCACGATGATTCTATCATTGAAACTGATATGGGAGACACTTGTATGGGTTATTTAGAGTCTCCCATTGGCCTAACTTATTTAGCCTTGATTTGGACCCTTTGATCATTAAAATACTTTGGTATGTCCAGATTTGGCCGTTTTTGGAGTCGGGTATAAATGGTCGAGTATAAGTTCTTAATAAATTTTGGGAAAATTCATGGACACACCTAAAACATGGGATTTTGACCTGGATCAGTAGCTTGACCAGAAGTTTTGGTTAACTTGGTCAAATAAATACTTAAAATGATGGGTAATTCAGGGCAAATTAGTAGAAATTCGCTTTGTGATAAATGTGTCTTTTGAAACAAATGTGAACACAAGACTTAACAAATAAACCTTAATATTGTCCGAGCATATAGTATAGGATCTAATTAGGTATATTTACTTGCCTTAGGTTGCAAGTATAAGGTTGCGTATTCATTTGGGTTGCCTACTTAGTGTGGTTTTCCGTGAAGTCCTATTATCGTTCTAACTTTTAAGGTGAGTTTCTCACATTCCTCTTTTTACAGGATTTTAAATGTTTTGGGGTGGAAAGCATGATGTGTCGTCTGTTATGAAATTGCTTTTAAGTAATTTATCTTTTGAGCATATTTGAAACTTAAACTTGTTTTGAACGTATGGAACTCTGATTTAAACTTAATGAAATTTGGAAACGTGTTAAACTTGGAACCTTGAACTTAATATGTATGATGTTGTATACTTGGAACCCGCCACTACTTTTAATCACTTTCCCCCTCAATGGGATTGAGATGTTAGTACTTATGGATAGCGCTATTAGGAGATTAGCCCATCCTCACTCCCCGCATAAGGGTGCATATTACTAAGTATTTTTGCCACACTATACAACTAGAACTTGATTAGATGTTGGAACGGTTAGGCTGAATATGTTTAAGTAGTGCCTCGCATAACCACTATAACATACATATACTTTGATTTGTTTTAGACTCTCAACTTATTTAGAAATTGATTTTTGGTTTGGACAACGGTTTTTGGTAACTTGCCATTGAGTGGGCAAACTTTTATCGGACATCTACTCTTTTCTAAAACTACATTTTGTGTATATAATCTTGAGAGCTCACCAACTATTTCGATAGTTGACCGTTTTAACATGCTTTTCAGGTGACGTTCCCAAGGTGGAAACTTAGAGCCGTGTTTTTTAGTTATTATCAAGACGTCTACATAATTGCAAGAACCTTATCTTTTGAATATCCATGTTCGGATAGAAACAACTTATGATGTTTCATGTACTTTTAAATTTGTTCTTGAAGATGTTGTAATTCGGATAACTTTACTTTTATTAAATCATGTATGGTGTTTTTATCTATCATCTTGTGTGATGTTTATTGATATGTTACACCTCGCGTTTCCGCCTTGGTGAGGTGTGATTGATTGGTAATCAAAGCCTAAGGTTATAGAGAACGCCATTTTTTTTTCAAAATAAAAATCCGAACTATAACCAAAATGATTTTCTTTTCTAAAAACACCGAACATGAAATGAGTCGACTATTCTGAGTGGTTGCATCATTAGACCTAAATTAGACATAACTTGATCAACTATGTCTAATTCAGGGAGTATCATGCAACATTAGGTATAGTCATTATTTTAAACAAGTTTAAAAACTAACTTTCTACTTTATTCACTGAAAAGCATACTAGGAATTATGTGCACCATACAATGCATGCTCTTAGATGTCCACTATTTGATTCTAGTACATCATGCTTATTTGGATTGATCCATTTATGTTCTGAGTTTGCTTTCACATCGGTTACAGTCGTTATAGTGTCACACTGTCCCTAAGCACCTTGTTATCTAGGACACCGTTATAGTCACAATATGTCCCATAGATCGTCTTTGTGCGCTAATGATTTCGCGAGTGAGTCGCGACGTACACCTAAATACTTTTCGTACCTTTACCCTGGATAAGACCTTGATGAGGACTCGTCGATAGATTCCGAGTCAGAGCTTGAGGCGAGCTGCAGGTGAACTACGTATGCATGACATGTAGAGACGTTCGTTCTTTCATTATTAGAGCTACGTCGACCTATATTTTGGTCACGTCTCCATTTTATTTCATCATGATATTAAGCCAACCGTTTTGGCTTCTAATGTAAGAATTCTTTGCTTGTTTGCAAACACCGTGTTCAGTGATTCAAGATTTTGTTTCTGAGCGACCCCAAAGTTGAGTAAATTTTTCAAAAACATTAAGCTTTGTACCAACTTCTAACTTAAGTTCATGACAGTTCTTGTTTGATGAGTTGTGAAATTAAGATTCAAGTTGCTATTTGGCTTAAGACCTTTGAAGAATTCACTCGAGGATGGGCGAGGCTTAGATGATTTGATGGATACTCAAATGATATGGATACAATGCGACTATAGAGAGATTAGGGTTGAAAGCAAAAATGCGGGTGTATTGTCCCTATCCTACCAAACCCCTTTCCGGATTAGTTGTTGGTGGATACACCAATGAGGGTGTACTAGTGTAGTTTACCCGCACGATTAATTTCATGCTCTTTCGGATTACTAATTGTTTCTTTATTATGATATAATGAATTTTTAGAATCAGTTGTGTAGATCAAGTGTCAAATTTTGATTGATACTATTATCATTATCTTTTGAAAAGATTTTTGTAAAATGTTATCTGAATCCTTAAATTTTACTTATATAACAAACAAAACGGTAAACTTTTACAATGCTTAATTTAAATAATTATCTATTAATCAATTTTATTGGCAACCAATTTAATATATATTTTTAGAAAATTTGAAATCATGTTTATTTAATATTGTTTAATTGTGAGATAAAATACATATATTTCTTATATATAACACTTGCTTGTCACCTAAATATGCATACCACTAAATTTTGGTTAAATACTAAACATGATTGATTTACACCGATATGGTACATCTATCTATGTTTGATTTTTCAGTTAAACACTTCGTTCAAAAGTGATATATTCAATTTTAATTGAATTGAAAATTTCTAAACATGTTTATTCTTTAACTATATTTTTGTGAATATGTATAAACTGTTTGAAGGTACGGTTTGACAAGTTTCTAATAAAGTGAATTTTTGTGTTAAATTGTAGAATTATGGGGCGGGAAGAAACACACGTAGCAGCTCTGCCGACAACACTAATCCTCCTAATGAAACAACAGATGAAGTAACCCGACAACTTAACGCCGCATTGCCGAACCTGCTAACTCAACTTGTTCAAGCCCTCGGAGGAAACCGAGCCAATCAAAGAGAGGCCACTCCAAGCTGCAATATCAAAACATTCAGGGCTTCTGGTGCCAAGGAATTTTTTGGCACAGAAGGTGCAATTGGTTTACTAACCTAGTTTGAAAGCACTTAGTCTATACTTCATATCACTAAGTGCCCCGCAGAAAGCCAAGTTGAATTCGCTGCTAGTATGCTGCAAGGCCGCGCCTTAACTTGGTGGAACACCCTTGTTTAAACCCGAGGATGGGCCGCTGCTATAGCCCAACCTTGGGAAGATTTTAAAAAGTTACTGATGAAAGAATATTGCCCTAATGATGAAATTCAGAAGTTGGAATCAGAATTTTGGAACCACAAGATGGTTGGGTCAGATATTGATGGGTATACGGCTAGATTTCACGAGTTGGCAAGGTTGGTGCCACACATGGTTACCAATGAGAGCCAACGTGTCAATCGCTACATTCGAGGTTTAGCTCCTGAGATCAAGCCACATGTCACTTCATCCGAACCTGCTACAATCCAGGGTGCTGTGAGTATGGCCAATCGCCTGACCACCGATGGTATTAAAGATGGACTTTTCAAAAAGAAGGAAAATGCTAGAAACAAAAGGAGGTCAAATGACCAGAACAGGAACCGAGGAAGGGATGAAAGGAACAAAAGACAAATAACTAGAGGGAACTTTGCTCGGACTGTTCCGGAGCATGGTCAAGGACAACGTCAATATGCTGGTCAACAGCCAAAGTATGCAAAATGCAATTTTCACCATTCTGGTAACTGCCTTGTGTGTCATCGATGTAACCAAGTGGGTCACTTTACCCGATACTGCACGGGTAGAGTTGCTAATGAAAGACCAAGGCCAACTTGTTTTGAGTGTGGAGATCCTAACCACTTTAGGAGGAATTGCCCAAGGATGAATCGAGCCACTACCTCAGGAGGAAACCAGCCAAACCCTGTGCTAGCAATTGTAGGAAATAACAACCAAGGGAACAACAGGAATCGAGCACAGGGGAGAGCTTTTGGCTTAGGTGTTGCTGAAGCCCCACAAGACCCGAACGTCATGACGGGTACATTCTCTCTAAACGATCATTTTGCTACAGTTTTGTTTGATTCTGGTGCTGATTATAGCTTTATATCTACCAAATTCTTGCCATTGATTAACATGAAACCTAGTGTCGTAAGCCCCGGTTATGAGATTGAAATAGCTAGCGGCGTTATAGTAGAAGCAAATAAGATTATTCGAGGTTGTAGACTTGAGCTAGATGGTCATACATTTATCATCGATTTGATTCCCTTTGGATATGGTAGTTTCGACGTGGTCGTAGGAATGGATTGGTTGTCAAAGCTGAGAGCTAAGATAGTTTGCTATGAGAAAATTGTCCAAATTCCATTATCTAACGGAGATATTTTGGAAGTTCATGGAAAACGTCCTGAAGGAAACCTGAAATAGTTGAAGACCATGAAAGTGAACGAGCCAAAACTTGAAGACATCCCTGTTGTACGTGAATTCCCTGGTGTGTTCCTGGAAGATTTAACGGGTTTACCCCCATCTCGTGAAGTGGAGTTTTGCATAGATCTTATTCCTAGAGCTATGCCTGTTGCAAATTCACCTTATCGTTTAGCACCTACAGAAATGCAAGAACTGTCCAACCAACCATAAAGATCTCCTAAGAAAAAGGTGTACAACACCTAGCTCTTCACCTGGGGAGCCCTAGTGTTGTTCATGAAAAAGAAGGATGGTTCGTTCTGCATGTGCATAGACTATCGAGAGCTGAACAAGCTAACTGTCAAGAACCGCTACCCTCTTCCTAGGATTGATGACTTGTTCGATCAGTTGCAAGGGGTATTTTTCAAAAATAGATCTTCGATCTGGCTACCATCAGTTGAGAGTACGCGAAGAAGATATTCCCAAAACTGCATTCAGGACGAGATACAGACATTTTGAATTCACGGTCATGCCTTTCGGTCTGACTAATGCTCCCGCGGTATTTATGGACCTTATAAGGCGTACCTTGAGAACAAGTTTTCATCGCCTTTTGTTGACGACATCATAATGTTTTTTTTTTTTTTATTTATTCAAAGTCCAAGGAGGAGCATGAAGTTCACCTAAAATTGATATTGGAGTTGCTTGAAAAAGAGAAATTGTTCAGGAAATTTTCAAAGTGCGAATTCTGGCTACAAGAGGTTCATTTTCTCGGCCATGTTGTGAACAGTAAAGGTATACATGTGGATCCTAGCAAAATTGAAGCAGTGAAAAATTGGAAGCCCCCAAAGACCCCAACCGAGATCCGTTCATTCTTAGGATTGGCGAGATACTATAGGCGATTTATCGCAAATTTCTCGAAGATTGCAAAGCCTCTCACTCTGTTGACTCAGAAAAACCAAAAGTTCAAGTGGGGTGATGAGCAGGAGAACGCCTTTCAGACATTGAAGGACATGTTGTGTGATGCTCCTATTCTGGCACTTCCTGAGGGCACCGATGATTTTGTAGTTTACTGTGACGCCTCAAATCAAGGTTTTGGTTGCGTTCTGATGCAGAGGAACAAGGTAATTGCATACGCATCCAGACAACTCAAAATCCATGAGAAGAACTACACCACTCATGATTTAGAGTTGGGCGCCGTAGTATTTGCTCTCAAAACCTGGAGACACTATTTGTATGGAACAAGGAGCGTGATCTACACCGATCATAAGAGTCTTCAGCACATTTTCGATCAGAAGGAATTAAATATGCGCCAGAGACGATGGATAGAACTTTTCAGCGATTATGACTGCGAGATTCGCTACCACCCAGGTAAAGCGAACGTAGTAGCTGATGCATTGAGCAGGAAGGAACGGTTGAAACCGAGACGAGCTCGAGCTATGAGCATGACAATTCACTCTAGCATTAAGGCTAGGATACTGGAAGCTCAGAGCGAAGCTTCCAAGAACGTAAACACCCCGGCAGAAATGTTGAAGGGGTTGGACAAACAGCTCGAGAGAAAAGAAGATGGTGGATTATATCTTGCTGAACGAATTTGGGTACCAGTCTATGGCAATTTGAGAACTTTGATAATGAATGAAGCCCATGCTACAAGGTATTCCGTACATCCTGGAGCAACAAGGATATGGTACATGAATCTTCGAGGCTTATAGTAAGTGGCCCCGAAATGAGAAGACATTGCTACGTATGTTAGCAAGTGCTTGACTTGCTCTAAAGTAAAAGCAGAACACCAGCCTTGGGATTACTTCAACAGCCAGAAATTCCCGAATGGAAATGGGAGAACATCACAATGGACTTCATAAACAAGTTACCACGAACCAGTAGCGGACATGACTCGATTTGGGTCATTGTCGATCGACTGACTAAATCGGCACATTTCTTAGCTATCCGTGAAGACTACAAGATAGAGAGACTTGCAAGACTGTACATCAACGAGATCGTAGCAAGGCACGGTGTGCCTGTGTCAATCATATCTGATCGTGACAGTTATTTCACATCAAGATTTTGGCAATCACTACAGAAAGCATTAGGAACGAGACTGGATTTAAGTACAGCCTACCATCCCGAAACCGATGGCCAAAGTGAGCGTACCATTCAACGCTAGAAAGAATGCCTTAGAGCTTACGCAATCGAATTTTAGCGGCAATTGGGAATACTCACATACCCGTTAGTATGAGATTTTCATATAACAACACTACCACACGAGCAGTAAAGTGTGCCCCATTTGAAGCATTGTATGGAAGGAAGTGTCGAATGCCCATAGCTTGGGCAGAAGTAGGAGAAAGCAAGCTATTTGGACCAGAGATTGTCTAGGAGACTACTGATAAGATTGTGCAAATCAGAGAAAGATTAAAAGCCGCACGAGATCGCCAGAAAAGCTATGCCGACAATCATCGAAAGCCGTTAGAGTTCAGTGTCGGTGATAAAGTACTACTCAAGGTGTCACCTAGGAAAGGCGTGGTACATTTTGGTAAGAGAAACAAGCTTTCACCAAGGATACTGGACCGTTCGAGATTGTGTCGAACGAGTCTGTCTATAGCTTAATCGGTTGCGCTAACCAAAAACTTGTGGGAGTTCATGACACGTTTCACGTGTCAAACTTGAAGAAATGCCTAGCTGACGTAACTTTGCACGTACCGTTAGAAGAAGTCAAGATCGACGACAAACTGCAATAGTTGTTGAGACTAAGAAAATCATAGACCGTGAGGTCAAGAAGCTAAAAAAGAGACGGATTCCTATTGTAAAAGTTTGTTGGAATTCTCGGAGAGGACCAGAATTTACTTAGGAACGAGAAGACGAGATGAAGCGCAAGTATCCGCAACTGTTCACGCGCTACGACTTAGCACGAGCAACTGAAATTTCGGGACGAAATTCCCTTTAACAGGGGAAAACTATGACATCCGTCAATTTTGAGGTCAGTAACCGAAAGCAAACGTATGATATTAAGACTCTCTTAATAATTATAGAGCACTTTATGTGGGTCGCATGACTTTTATCATTTAACGCGTGTCTCTTCAACCCGTGTTTTCACTCACATTTATTACTGTAACTTATAAATTAAAATTTTTTCCTAATTTTTATAGAATTTTTATTATTTTTATAAGTCGACTTAATAAAAAAAATTTGTCGTTTTTAAATATTCGCGAGTCGAGCTTTTGATATTTATCCGTTTTATTTATAGAGAAATCAACGAATGTCATATTATAGCCATGAGAGCTCATTTAATTTATTTAATTATTTTTTTTATTTAAATATATTTCGTTCGTGTCAGGCCGAACCAAATTTAAAAATTTATGTTTTTATAAAATTAGCCAGTCGAGTTAATTTTTAGGGTCGAGATTTAAAAGATATAAAACGTTTAATAAAAATTGGGCCGAAGCCCCTTCCCCTTTTCTCCTTGTTTTCGGCAGCGTCAAACTCCCATAGCTTGGGTCGAAGTAGGGGAAAGCAAGCTATTTAGACTGGAGATTGTCCAGGAGACTACTGATAAGATTGTGCAAATCAAAGAAAGATTAAAAGTCACACGAGATCGCCAAAAAAGCTATGCTGACAATCGTTGAAAGCCGTTAGATTTCAGTGTCGGTGATAAAGTACTACTCAAGGTGTCGCCTAGGAAAGGCGTGGTATGTTTTGGTAAGAGAAGCAAGCTTTCTCTAAGATACGTTCGACCGTTTGAGATTGTCAAACGAGTCGGTCCAGTAGCATATCGGTTGCACTTACCACAAGAACTTGTAGGAGTTCATAACATGTTTCACGTGTCAAACTTAAATAAATTCCTGGCTGACGTAAACTTGCACGTACTGTTAGAAGAAGTCAAGATCGACGACAAACTGCATTTTGTTGAAGAACCTATGGAAATCATGAACCGTGAGTCGAATTCCTATTGTAAAAGTTTGTTGGAACTCCCGACGAGGACCATAATTTACTTGGGAATGAGAAGACGATATGAAGCGCAAATATTCGCAACTGTTCGCGAGCGCTACGGCTTAGGACGAGAAACTAAAATTTCGGGATGAAATTCCCTTTAACGGGGGAAAACCGTGACATCCGTCAATTTTTGAGGTCAGTAACCAAAAGAAAACAAAGGTTAATTGACTCTTCTAATTATTTATGGAGTAACTTTTATGTGGTCATACTATTTTTAGCGTTTAACGCTTACTTTCCTAGGAGCCCTAGTTATACGAACGCACCTTTGACCTAACGATCCTAGTTAACGGTCCTAAAGACCAACGATATGCTCAAATAACATTTTAACAATGTTAAAACACATGGGAAAATATAATTCATTCACTTTTATGAACTTAGGTCACTTCACTTTTCATAAATTGCAAGTTTTCCGGTAAACCTGATAGTTTGTAAATTTTTACGTTTTGCACTTACGCTTCTTATAACGGACTTAAAACACTTCGAGACTACCTAATATACATATTCACTATTAATATACCTCATATTATACACTTTATATATTTATACATTTAATTTATACTACCCTACACACCATACATTTAACTATACCTTTTTGCACAAATCTTATACCTTTAACTTACAAATTACTACATATATTAAACAAATACATCAAAATAATATAAAATACCAAAAAATCAGTATTTGTGCCTCCCTTGGAGACCCCAAAACCGGATATGGCATGCCCTCACCTCCCATGTGAGCCAATCACAAAAATTCTTCACTTACACACATCAAATTTCACCTTTTCTTACAACCCACTAACTAAAACCACAATACCACTTCTACCTTCATGCAAACCACTTACACATATTGTTTATCTCAATAAAAACTCATATCCTCTCCCCTATCTCTCTCTAAAAACGTTACACACAAGAACAAGAAGCAACCAAATATTTAAGATTTTTCAAGACTAGATCAAGAAACAATGTTCAAGGGTTAATAAGCTAGATTAGGTTAAGTATTTGAATCAAGAAAGAAACATAAGGGTTCCATCAAGAACATCAAGAACCTCAGCCCCTAACATTATATCATCTTTCCATAAAAGTTTTAAAGGTAATCATCTAGGTGCAAGACGACTTGTGTCTATCTTGCTCAAAAAGACCCTTAAAAATCAAGTTTTGTTGCACTTTCTTTATCAACTATTTTATGGACCTTTTTGGTAAATAACCTACAGAGATTTTTGGATTAAAATGATATTAAGACTTGTATAATATGATTGTGGGAGTTGATTGGGTCGTTTTTGCATGTTGGGTTATTGGTTTGACTTGATTAAGTTAAATCTATTTTTCAAACAACCCTTATTTTATTTCTGGGTCACATTGATTTGAGCATAAGTTGATGATAAATATTTTGACATGATTCAAGAGCCTAGAATCAAGTGCTTTGAGTCTAGTTTCCAGAATTATAAGCCTTTTAAAAATATGAGGTCGTTTGGTTAGTCAAAAGTTGCAAAATGGTGAAAGGTGTCAAAACTGCCCAAAAATCTCTTTTTAACCCGTGTTCTAAAATGATCATAAATCATAAACCACGATGAATCTATCATTGAAACTGATATGGGAGACACTTGTATGGGTTATTTAGAGTCTCCCATTGGCCTAACTCATATAACCTTGATTTAGACCCTCTGATCATTAAAATACTTTGGTATGTCCAGATTTGGCCGTTTTTGGAGTCGGGTATAAATGGTCGAGTATAAGTCCTTAATAAATTTTGGGAAAATTCATGGACACACCTAAAACATGGGATTTTGACCTGGAGCAGTAGCTTGACCAGAAGTTTTGGTTAACTTGGTCAAATAAATACTTAAAGTGATGGGAAATTCAGGGCAAATTAGTAGAAATTCGCTTTGTGATAAATGTGTCTTTTGAAACAAATGTGAACACAAGACTTAACAAATGAACCTTAATATTGTCCGAGCATATCGTATAGGATCTAATTAGGTATATTTACTTGCCTTAGGTTGCGAGTAGAAGGTTGCGTATTCGTTTGGGTTGCCTACTTAGTGTGGTTTGCCGAGAAGTCCTATTATCGTTCTAACTTTTAAGGTGAGTTTCTCACATTCCTCTTTTTACGGGATTTTAAATGTTTTGGGGTCGAAAGCATGATGTGTCGTCTGTTATGAAATTGCTTTTAAGTAATTTATCTTTTGAGCATATTTGAAACTTGAACTTGTTTTGAACGTATGGAACTCTGATTTGAACTTGATGAAATTTAGAAACGTATTGAACTTAGAACCTTGAACTTAATATGTATGATGTTGTATGATTGGAACCCGCCACTACTTTTAACACACTTTCCCCCTCAACAGAATTGAGACGTTAGTACTTATGGATAGCGCTATTAGGAGATTAGCCCTTCCTCACTCCCCGCACAAGGATGCATAGTACTAAGTGTTTGTGTCACACTATACAACTAGAACTTGATTGGATGTTGGAATGGTTAGGCTAAATACCTTTAAGTAGTGCCTCGCATAACCACTATAGCATACATATACATTGATTTGTTTTGGACTCTCAATTTATTTGAAAATTGATTTTTGGTTTGGACAAAGGTTTTTGGTAACTTGTCATTGAGTGGGCAAACTTTTATCGGACATCTACTCTTTTCTAAAGTTACATTTTGTGTATATAATCTTGAGAGCTCACCAACTATTTCGATAGTTGATCATTTTATCATGCTTTTCAGGTGACGTTCCCAAGGTGGAAACTTAGAGCCGTGTTTTTCAGTTATTATCAAGATGTCTACATAATTGCAAGAACCTTGTCTTTTGAATATCCATGTTCGGATATGTGGAAAACTAGAAGGGGGGTTGAATACTTTTACCTCATTTAATTTAATGTTTTAAAGTGTTTGTAAAAATTCTAGATTCGACTTTATTTGAATTCAATACTTGCACAATATAAACAATATACATATCTAAACAATTAATAAGATAGTATGAGAAAGTAATGCAAGACAAGAGATAAGAGTAAGAACAATCAAACCCTAACGCGAGGATTTATAGTGGTTCGGCAACGAAGCACCTCTTCACCCTACTCCACTCCCCGAGCACCTAACTTGAGAGTTTTCTTCACTATGTCAACAAGCTCCCTTATGGTGGAGGAAACCGTACACAACGTTGCTTACACCAATTTACGACACAAAGCTAAATGTCGAGTTCTAATTTTAGCTAGAACCAATCTATCACAACACAACTTCACGACTTGTTCACGACTTCACGACTTCTTCACAACTTCAAGAATTCTTCACAACACTACTTATATCACAACTATCTAGCACTACACCATGATCTAACTATACTTACAAATATCGCCAAGATCTAGCAACTACACAACTTTACAAGATTTACAAATTATGCTATGAATGCAATAAGATTGCAACAACACACAAAGGTATAATACTTCTTCGCTTGATGATGGAAGTATTCTTCTCTTGCACTTGAGGAATTGAGCTTGGATCACTTGGAAACAAAGCTTTATGGTTAAATGATCAAAGGATTTTAGAGAGGATATGTGGGCTGTTTTGGGAAGAAAGAATGAGTGTAAAAGGTGAGAAAATAATGGGGAAAAGTCCAGTATTTATAGAACAAATTGTGGGAGCGTCTACCTAGGGGCGGTCCCCTTAAATAGGTGGACGATCCTCTTAAAATTAAGGGGGCCGCCCGTGTATTTAAGGGGGCCACCCTAGACTAGGGCCTCCCGAGTTT
>BQNB010067798.1:0-34064 GCA_026074375.1 Tanacetum coccineum | reverse complement strand
TAGTGCAGGATACCCCTAGTACAACCCTTCGAGCCTATCCTTTTTCACAGTTCTTATAATTTTCTGATAGATTCCAGATTATTAATGAAGAACATTGTTAACCTTTAAACCAATCGTTACACCCAAATTGCCTTAGCCTACCTTGTATGTACTCACCTTTAGTGCATTATTGTTTTAACCCAAGTTAATTATTTGAGTACATGGTTGCTAAGTCCTTATCCTTGTAAATACAGTTTGGGGACGATTGGATTAATGGTAGTATTTATTTCGCGAAAGAATGGGGAAGAAAATAAGTCAATACCCCCATACGTTTGTTAGATGATCTCCATGTTATTTTGATCCACCTCAATAAGGGTCATTAGTTAGATTGTAAATATCGAGCATGTAAAAGCTCAAGTGCAAGGGTACGTGTTATAAACCCCATGTTATGATGTATTATGTTCCATATATATATATATATATATATATATACATATATACATATATACATACATATAGAGAGAGATGGGATCATGAGAAAACCTCATCTTGGTGGAAAACCTAGAAAACCCATCCACAACCGTTGGATCAATCCCTCCTCCCCTCCCATTTTTTGATCCAAACTACAGGGACCTGATTGTCATTTTCATCATTTTATAGGGGATATTTTGTAACATTTCAATGAGGTCATATATAATGCCTAAATTATTCATTTTCTCTTTTTTCCTCCGTTTCATTTCTCTCGTTCTGAGTAATCAAAACAATAAAACAAAACAAGATACAACAAACACGATCTCTTATCATTCCTCTTGTTCATTTATGTTTAGTGATTATTGCTTATAATCTGCACACGATCAAAACATCAAACACGATGTGTTATCAGATTCAATAATAATCTCGTTCTAGTGTCTCAAATCGTTGATCAAAGTAAGTTTTAAAAGCTTTTATGATTATAGTTTTGTTATTCTTTTTATCAGATCTTGAATATAAAGCTTATGAGATAGTTTTTTGTTCTATGAAATTTGATTCAGTAATCATCATCTTTGTATATAGATGTATCGATTTCTAAGAGTTTATTGACATGATTCATTGTATAGATTAGTTATGTTGAAACGAAATTGAGAAATAAATACATGAAAACATGTTTACAAAAACTGCACATCAAGTGTTTGATAAAATGTCTGAATGAGATTTTATAACTGCCATGCACTAATTTTACACTATGATGCCTTAATTTTTTGAATCTATTTTAGTTACACTGTGATGCCCTAATTAATTTAGGCAAGACAATTTTAGTTACATGGTAGCATCGACACATTTGTCTATGATCCCCACATTATCTGGAATTATTGTCTCACAAGTTAATAGAACTTCTACGGATCTCTCAATACTTTGTGTCACCACCTCATTTAAATAAGCTTATGTATGTGTAACAAGGTTTTCATCTTGGTAATCATCTATCATTTCCAGGTAAACTGCGTCACACTAACGATGGGATATGTTCGCATTCATGATCTCAAAGGTCATACCATAACGATGGGATAACTTTGCATTTAGATGTGTATATGTAACACTGTAAGATTCCTAATGATGTCCTTTTATTTTGCTAGCTATGATCGGTATACTTCTTTAAATCGTACAAGTAGTACAATTTGTGACTATTATATAAAGCTTTTCAGTTTTGATATCTACGTAGGTTGGGCATCACTAGTTTAGAATTCAGGCAAGATAATGCTCTTTCTCTTTCTGTTTGATTGATAAGATGAACGATAGATATGAGAGACAAAATATATATTCATCACCTTTTACTACCGGTTTGATGTATTATTCGTAACTGTCCCCATAGCTAACCATTTCCTGCAAAGATATTCATTTTTCTGTGCAAATATATTCATCACTATTTTGATGAAAATATGTTGCATATTGACTCTGAGTATGCGAGAAATGTTAGATTTAGAGATGTGTTATTCTGATTGTGGCGTCTTTGTTTCCGATGATCATTGCTTCGTATTTTGTAAAAGGTTGGCTCATTTCTTGTATCCAAATGTAATGCGCGCTTTTTAGTATTCATGTAATGGGTGTTTGGGATTGCGTTTAAAATTTAATTATTGCGTTTTTAAGTAGCAGAAACTAATCAAATAATAAGAGTATCTGCAAAAGCATTTTACAAACACTATCCCGTGAAACCCGCAAGTTTCAGTTAATTGTATAATTTTGGGAATTCCATGTAACCAACTAACTTACAGAACGCAATCACTAACGCAAGCAATATAGAATTTAAACTTTTTAGATCTAAATGTAACGCATTTGACCAAATGAATGACTCTAGAGTGTGTTTTTTTGTAGCCTGGAGAAATATACGTATCACAGACTTTGCAATTCAGATTGCTAGTTTATGTAAAGGAAGAGATTACAGGTGAAGTTGAAACTATAAGCATAAGAGAAGTGAAGAAGCAATACATGAAGTTGAAAATGCCGACGATTGATTCAATTTTTATCTGCAAAAATGAAATGGTTTAAAAGTTCCAACTCTCTTTTATTGCTAGTGTTAGTGCAAAGTTCTCAATGAGGTGATTTATAAACGATGGTGTCCGTGTTCTTAATGGGGAGGCTTGGGCTGTTTTAGCAACACTATGTCCAGCGGATCCGTAAACTTAGGTCAATTTATGGTTTAACATGTCGTTTGAAGACTAAATGTATTAATTTTAGTTATTTTGTGGCTAGTTTTATATGTAATAATTTTTGTTACTTGTTATTCAGTAAATTTCTTCATAATATTATATCAAATGATATTATTTTTTTCTTCACCTTTCTTGTGAACTTTGCAATTACCTATTCATGTATATCCGCGATCTACCTGTTTTATTTTTTTAATCTTTATGTCAGAGTTGAGATGTATTTTGTATTCCAGTTCTTTTGTGTACAAGTTTACTTTAGAGGGTTCGAATGGGATGCACTTAAATCATACAAACAGGTGCCCTTAAATCATACGAACAGATGCCTTTAAATTATACAAACAAATGCCCTTAAATCATACAAATAGTTAAGGAAGAGTATCACAGTGATTCCGTGTGTTTCTTTATATTGTTTCTCATTAGTAAGAAATGTAGCAAAGAAAAAAGCCATCTTATAAAAATGACAATAATCATCAATCCACTATTTAAATAATATACAAATACGCCATTCACATACATAGTAGTATTCATGCTTTAAGTATTGATTTTGAGGTGTACCAACATATGCCCTTAAATCATATTAACAGGTACCCTTAAATCATACAAACAGATGTCCTTAAACAACACATATGCCCTTAATCAAACAGATGCCCTTAAATCATTCAAACAGATGCCCTTATATTCACCGGGTTTAAATCTTTTACCCAGATACAAACAGATGCCCTTAATTCATACAAACAAATGCCCTTAAAACATATAAACATATGCCTTTATATTATACGAACAAATGCCCTTAAATCATACAAATAGTGAAGGAAAAGTATCACAGTGATTATGTGTATTTCTTGTTAGTTAGATATGTAGAAAAGACAAAAGAGGTGTTATAAAAATGACAAACATCATTATCGTTCTAAGACCAATCAACTGTTAAAATACTATACAAATACTTCATTTACATACATGGTATTATTCATGCTTTAACTATCAATTCTGAGGCGGACCAACATATACCCTTAAATCATACAAACAGGTACCCTTAAATCATACAAACAGATGCCCTTAAACATCACATATGCCCCTAATCAAACAGATGCCCTTAAATCATTCAAACAGATGCCCTTATATTCATCGGGTATAAACCCTTTACCCAAATACAAACAGATGCCCTTAAGTTATACAAACAGATGCCCTTAGAACATACAAACATATGCCTTTAAATTATACAAACAGATGCCCCTAAATCATACAAATAGTTAAGGAAGAGTATCACAATGATTTTCATGTGTTTCTTTATATTATTTCTCGTTTGTGAGAAATGTAGCAAAGACAAAAGACGTGTTATAAAAATAACAATCATCATTACCGTTTCAAGATCAATCCACTATTTAAATAATATATAAATACTCCATTTACATACATAGTATTATTCATGCTTTAAGTATCGATTCTGAGGAGGATCAACGTATACCCTTAAATCATAAAAACAGATGCCCTTAAACAACACATATGCCCTTAATCAAACAGATTCCCTTAAATCATTCAAACATATGCCCTTATATTCACCAGGTATAAACCATTTATCCAAATACAAACAGATGCCCTAAGTCATACAAACAGATGCCCTTAAAACCTATAAATATATGTCTTTAAATTATACAAATAGATGCCCTTAAATCATACAAACAGTTAAGGAAGAGTATCATAGTGATTCTGTGTCTCTTTATATTGTTTTTCGAGTCTTAGGTAAAACAAAATCATCATCGTCGTTATCTTCAACTTCATAGTTTGCTGCTTCTTTACATAGGGGAGGTTTCACATCAGCTTATGATTATTTCTCCTTTCTTTTTGCTGTGGACTCTAGATAACCCCCCCCCCCCCACCCCCAACCCCACCGCATCTTCTTGATTTTGTTTGTCATTGGCAAAATACTTGATAGTTTTTCATATCCCTTAACTTTTTACCTCCTTGTGCCTAGTCAATTCCAAAGCAAAGGGAAAAACATAATAAACAATACAGAAACAGATTTCCTGGTCCCCCTAATAATTATAAACATACCATTCAGTTCTATATAAACAACGTAAGTTAATAAACTCGGTTAGTTTTATATGAATATAACAAAAACACGAGCAAGAACATTATAATTAATTTAAGTGCGTCTATACCACTATACTTACTTAATTAGCATCTGATGATGCTAATGTATTTTTAGCAGTTGAAGGTTTTCCTGGTATTATAGCAAAACTTACTTAAAAAAGGGTTATTCACACTCGCACCTTCATTCCCTATTTTTTTCTCAAGCCTGCGACACAGGTATGTTATGTGGTCGGGTAACGGGTCAAAACATGTACTTTCAACATCAAACTGTTAACAGATGCACCAATCTGTTAGAAAAATGCACTAATCTTCATCAAAAAGGTATAATAATTACCTGGTTCCAATATTAGTAAGACCTAAATAGACAAATGATCTAAAACACACATTAGGCATATGCTCGCAGAATTAGGATGTGTACAAAATAGGCATTGTATGATCCTGAGTTGTACCAAATTAAACCGATGATCTAATACACTCTTAAAACAGATGTTTCTTTTTTATGATACTCTGATGCCTTAAAACATTATTAAACTGATGCCCTAAAACATTATTAACAACAAATTCCTTAAACAAACAAAGTGATTTCTTAATACAACATTCGAACATATTCGCTTAACAAAAAAACAAACAGATTCCCCCATTTTCTCATTTCATTCTCCAATCTCACATAATTATGCCATAATTTTGTTACTTGTTGCACTAACCACACATTCCTAATGCGCTACTATACACCAAACAGATTCCTTAATTTATCTTATATGTACACATTCTATAAATTTATCGTCATTAACCGATACAAATATTTTTTTAATTTTTTTATATACCTATTCCATAAATAAGACAAAATATTAACACAAATTCATAAAAACAAGACAAAAAAATTCAAAAAATTCAAAAATTCTGTAACTTACATCATTTTTGGTTGTAAATGCTATTGGTAGAGTTGAATCAAGCTTTGTGACTATTTTTGGATTTAATTCAATAGAACCAATGTGTAAAAACTTATAGTTAGTGTTTTGAATAATAGAGATGATGGTGGATTGGTGGTGATTGAAGGAGATACCAATGGAAGGAGATACCCATGGAATAAAATTGCATGATGTCTACTTGTGGCATTTTTAGATGCCTTAAATTAATTCATACAATTAGATGCTATTTCTTGAAAAAAACAAATGCCTTAAATTAATTAATGATGCTTTAATCTCACAAATAGATGACTCTTCCTCCTTTCTTTTACCCGGCAACACCTAATACACCAAGAATCATCACCTTAACCCCACTCCACTAAAAACCCCATCACATGTTTCCTTGCCATGTTGGTAATCCGGGTCAAAATGGGCGCCAAAACTATGATCAATGGCTCAAGATCAAGGACATGGAAACCAAGGCAAAAAGGGAGGGCTAGGATGATGTTTGGTTTTGCTCTCACAACACAAACACAACAAACACATGCTAAGAAGGACTTCCCAGCTTATAAAAGAGGGGAAAGACAGAGAAGTTGGGGAGTAGTTAGTGTGTTTTTAATTTCAGTTTCATCTGTAATTTTTCTATTTTGTACTGTTCATCGAATTAAGCTTTTTAGATTCTTCAAATTAATGTAAATCCACTGTTTCTTCACTTGTACTCCTTTGTTTTTAAAAGCAATAGAACCATTCAGTTTAGTTTTGTATCTGAGCTTCTAATGTGTTAAGCTGTATTTTAACAAATAAGCATGTGATAATCACATTATAGCTTATTACAATTTGTCTTAGTTCAAAAGTTGTATCAACTCTTGTTAAAAGCTTTTATATACTTGACTTAGTTCATTGCACTCAATATCTTCATTTTGAATTCAGTTTTCAATTCAATTTGGAAGCTACAAGGAGTAATAATGCTCTTTAGAAGCTTATTAACTTTAAGCTGGTTAGAAGTCAAAGGTAGCCGTTAGGAACTTGATTTAAGGCTGCTCATTCAGAAAGAGCAGCCTAGTAGCCTGAGACTACAAAGTAAAGGTTTCAATTCTTATTTCCAAATTAGTATAAACTTAGCTTAATTAGATTTGCTTATTGTTTTTCATTTGTGTTCATATATGCTTAATCATGCTTGATTAGTTGTCTTTTATCTGTTTTAAGTTTTCATTGCTTAGTTATTGTTGAATCTCTCATTTACTTTAATACTGTCAAAGTAGTGTAAAGTGGTTAGGAGAGTAACTAGCTTATTTCTAGAAATAAGCTGTAGTTTTTATGTTTTAAGATAGCATAAGTAGTGAATCCTATTGAGAGTAGGATATAAAGGATTTACTGTTTTATATTTTTAAAAATAGTTTTTTAAGTACAAAAAGCTAGGACATTGGTAAAGGATGTTTTGGATAAATCATCTTTGACCTCTATAGTCAAAGAAAACCTGTCAAAACTCTTTACAAGTTGAGTTTAGTCATATTAACAAGTTTAAAATAGAATTTAGAAGTTAGTTTATAATATGTCAAAGTTTAAGCCACTTAAAAAAAAACATTTTAAAACTATTATTATTTTTTGGTTCCTAGCCCAGTGACAGTTTGAGGTGAAAGTAAAATTTGTAGTAAGTGAATACATCATTCTAGAATTCAAATTTGTTAGTTTTCATTTAGATACATTAAAGGAAGGTAAATATGAGTACTAGTCAAGTAGTATGATTACACTTGGTTTTTTACCAAGAATATCACAAAGGGCAGTAACACAACAACAGTTAATACTGCTGTTGCTCTTCTACTTTTTAGTCATATTTTTTAGCTCTTGTGATTAGAAGTTAGCTTGTAGTATTAAGAACCTTTATAGATCTCCATTAGCTCTACAAAAATCATCACTTAATTTTCATTTCAGCTTTTATAGATTTAGCTTAAAATTCCTTACAAAAGTAGTACAGCAGCTTTTAGTATCTAGCTATTTTCCTGTTTGATTTTCATTTCTACTTGTTAAACTTTAAAACTTTTTTATCTAGGTAGTTTTAAATCCTGAAGCTTAGCTCAAACTCAAATTTCAGCATTTTAGGAGTTAGAAATAAGTGTTTAGCTTATAAAATATGCTTAACGAACAGTTTTTAAGCTGATTTAGCATTGTATGATAGCAAATTTCTTATTATCATTGTTCATTTGTATCTTATCTTATGTTAGAATCTCTACATACATCTTGACTTCAAAAAGCTCTTTTGTTTTCATTTTCATCAAGAAATAGCTTGCAAATAACTCAAATTTGAAAAAGGTAGAAAACTTGAGATTCTGTAACAGTAGCAAAATGCAAAGTTTTTAGCTTATTGAGTTTGTCAACAAGTGGAAAGAGTCTTCATTAATGTTGTTTAGAATAAGTCTATAACTTTGTAGTTTTGAGTTTTTGCTAAAACTCACTTTTTAATAAGCCAAAAATAAGCTTAATCGCGGGGTTTGTTTTGTAATTTCTCGATAGTCAAGGGGTACCCGTTTTAACTATAGTGTAAATTTACACTAGTTTGCCCGCCTACCCTTATCTTTCTTTTATTACATTTCCCACCCCTGTCTTTTAGGATTAAATAAATTAGTTTTATATTTTTAGAATAGTTGATAAAATTAGAGGTTTACTTTTAATTGGTAAAATTAGTTTTCAATTAGTTTATTAAATTGGGCTTTTCATTCCATTAAATCGCACCCTTCTGTATTTTAAAACCATTTTTCCTTTATTTTACCAGTTTAATTTGTATTTTCTAGGATTTTTAAATAGATTTTAAGTTAAAATCTTGTTTCTTATTAAAATCATAATAAATACAAAAATTATCAAAAAAAATATTTTTTAATTTTTTTGAGAAAATTTCTTTTATCACGTTAGTTATGTAGGAAAAAATATAAAGTTTTTTTCGTGTAGGGCCCATTTTTTATAACTTTTCATCTTTTAAAGAACGGGTCCGGGTACGGGTTTTTGTTTTGACTCGTTTTTGGGTCAAACGAACTCCGTTTTCGGTCTAGTCTTTTTCATTCTTCGTTATTTGACCCGTAGAGTAGTTTAGAAGTGAAAAATTTTCCGTAGGGTTATTTTTAAAGATTTTAGGTTTTCCCCCTTTTTGTACGGGATTCGGGCCTTCGTTTTCTAGTTTAATTTCATAATTTTTAGGTTTTTCTTAAACGTTTTAGTCCGTTATTGTTTAATTTGACTTTTTCAACTTCCCAAACTCATTCCTTCCTTCAAACTCAAATCTTCGATCGTATCGATTTACCATTCCAGCCTCGTTGGGGATTTACGACCCGGGAACATTCTATACTACTTCTCGGTATCATTGATTCTGCTTTTTGACTATTCTTACTATATATTGATATTTTATTATATTATATATATTTTAAGGTGTAGTCAGAGCTGATCAATTTTTGGCGCCGCTGCCGGGGAGGCTGTGCAACCGTTTATCTTTACGTTTGACCATCTGTTTTTGAAATTGTGAATATTTTCTTTTATTATAAATATAAAAAAAAGTACAAAAATATTTTTCATTTCTTTTAGTATAATTATCAGTTAAAAAAACCAAAGAAAAAAATCAAAAAAATATAAAAACATTGTCCATAAAAAAGAAAATAAAATTCACAAATTGGTAAAATACCAAAATATAATATTCTCAACTGAGGTATTATCATAATAAGTTCCGGTGAACTTGTTGGTTCCCAATTCGAACAAAAGATTTAAAAACTTGCCTTTTGTGTCTCTTACGACGTACGGCTCACCTTGAAACTATAAAGTGGGTATAAGGAGGGTTGTTCCTAGGAACTACGACCCGAAAGGAGAAATAAGCTTCGCGCTATTCCTACTCCTCCGCTCACCTGTGAGTTTATCTTTTTGAGAGTTACCGTGAAGTAAGCAGATTATTTGGTTTAAGTTGTCTTATCTCATTGTCCGTTAAAATCAATTGTGAATTAATCTTTGAAAAACCAAAAAAAAAATTAGTGTAAATTTTCTTTTTGTATTTCTATTTTGTGCATGCGCACTCGGTCTCAAGCCCGTACTTCAGTTCCAGAACCTACTGTCCGTCAGCCTTCTGTTGAATCATCTAATCTTGAGAAACCTGATAATCCTCCCATAGTTACGATGGCCGATAATCGTACTATGGCGCAATTGCTCGAAGCACCCACCGAGGGTTACGAGGATGCGATAGTTATTCCGGAAATCACCGCGAATAACTTTGAGATCAAGCATGGTCTTCTGAATCTTGTCCAAAACAAGCAATTTTTTGGCAGATAAAAAGACCCACATGCGCACATCCGTGATTTCAACAAGATCACTTCTACGGATGAAGATTTCCGAACGTACCAAATACGTCGGTTAAACTTATGCTTTTCCCGTTTTCTCTCGAAGGGGCAGCCCGGATGGCTAGAAAAGAACCCATCGGTCGATTGAAACATGGGACGATCTTGTTACGAAATTAGTTAACAAATACTTTCCCCCCTCTAAAACGACAATCACAGAAATGAAAATCACGAGATTTCAGCAAAAATTTGATGAGACGATTTTATGAGGCTTGGGATCGATACAAATGATCTTTTAAGGGGATGCCCACATCATGGATTTTCAAAATGCATCAACCGATACATCTTACACTGCCCTAAACTCAAATGATCAAGATTCATTGAACACAGCTGCCGGTGGAAACTTTCTTAGACAAAAAGCCCTCGAGAATGTTTAAAAATCATCGAGAGCAAGTCTATAAGTACTTCAGTCAAGAAAACAAAGCATGTTGTAGCTAAAATGAGTTACAAGCTCTACCACCCAAGCAGTCTCATCATATGTTGCTTAACTCAAGAACATTGGTTCGGAGCATTAATTCTCGATAGAAGAACCAAACCTCCAGCTTCCCCCCCGTAAAAGCGTTGAACAAAATTGTGTAACTTGTGGGGGAGGTCAATCCTTTCAAAACTGTCAGCCATCTAACACAACATGGACCATTACAATATCCCAGAGTATGTGTCCCAGGCCGGCTGCGGCCCTACTTTCAAACCAAGTCTAATTCTGGTTATCGACCCCACTATGGGACCTCAAATCAAAATTCGACCTACCTGGTTTCCTCCTGTTCAAATCCCATGCAAATAGTCAAAACAATATCATCGAGAACTAACTTCAATCCAAAACAGATGGAAACAAATTCAACCAAGGTCTGATTTATCGACCTCCGGTCATCAACCATAGTTAATCAACCATAGCCTCAACAATGACCTGCTCCTCAGACACACGTGTGTCAAGAACAGATTTTGAAAGATATTCACAGCCCAATGATGCAGTGTTGAGAAACAGCGAAAACCAAGTCAAAACCCTGGCAATTCCCAAATGGCAAATTTAACTGAAATGCTTTCAAAATTAGTAACTGCTAATACAGCTTTCTACCTCCGGTACTGGACTCATTCTGGTAACACTATTACCCAACCTAAGAAGAATTAAAAGTATCACTACCCGAAGTGGTGTTACCATCCAAGGACCGAAAGCCTTTAATCATGACAATCGAGGGTGACAAAGGGACACGATGCCACCTGCTAAGACCGGAAGCACCTGAAGACGACCACCTCCTTTTGGTTTCAAATTCAATCCGAAATCCAAATCCTGAGCCCAAATTGTTGCTCCTTTTGTTCAAGACCAGTTCCTAAAGCATCAATTCCATTTCCATCACGAAGAAATGATGAAAGGCGGCAAAGAAAAAGCTAATACCAAATCGAGAAAATTTATAAATCTTTAGAGATTTAAGTTTTCGAGATGAGCTTTTACCGATGCCCATTATGCTTTCATGCCAAAATTTGCTTCGACTTTAAAAACCTATATTGGCAACAATGAAAAAATTGTGATCTAAAGAATTGCACGGACCCCTTTGAATGTAGAACCGTACAGCTGTCATCCACAACAAGTTACAAGAAACTTTGAGACCCATTGCCGATTTCTGATTCCATGTGAAGTACTGGGATTAATACATGCAACCATTGGCCTATCATTGTACGAGCAATTAATCTCATGCCTTATTTCAGTCTTTAAAGATCTCGCTCTCCTGAACTAACCCCAACAAGCATGACGTAGAGAAGCAATCGTTCAATCGAACTGAACCAATCTGTTATTGCAAAAGACGTCCGTCCTAAAGGTTGGAAAGTTCCAATTTCCAGCTGACTTCGAATTTTGTTGGATTTTTGAACCAGACCCGCCGAGTCCCGTTGATTCTCGCGATTTGTATCTAAAAACAAGTCATGCTTTGATAGATGTTTTATGGAGGAGAGATTACCCTTCGTGTTGGCAAGCGAGGCCATCACATCACCTGGACCAACATCAAAATACACAGCTTGATTACGACCATATGCGCAAACAAAATCGACGTCATCTAAATGGCAGTGATGAGTAATTCTCAAGAGTCCTAGATTTTCAAACGTGATCGTCGAGTTGGCAATTCCCACTCCATATTTTGAGGCTATTAGGTTTCTACTGCTTCTCCAAATCTCACTCCTTTCGGACAGTGATTTTCTCTTAATGAATAACAGATTCGTTTCTTGCTCAATAAGATGTATCCAACTTCATCCTTGAATTTGATCTAGACTTATCATGACTCTACAGGGGAACATCCTGATTCTAGAAGTCAATTTTGAACAGTGAACACCACCCCCCCTCCCAAATCATGAACATATATGCCAGGAGGTAGGAAGAACTCAAACTCTGTGAAGCTAAAGCCGTTGAATCGATCCGTATGAACCTCCCAGTAGAACTCAAGTAACTGCCACCCCATCTGAGTACGCATTTTTAGAATGTGTCGATAAAGGTTGCCTGTCAAAATTGCTAAAGACTTAAAAGATAGGAAAAGGTGCAGCTCTTCTTAAAGGATCACAATCCCACAAGCGAGCCATCGCTTGGAAACTCTCCGACATAAAGTTGTTAGTCCAAATATTGTACTCACAAAATTCTAATGGAAGAGGACTAGAACCATCTTGCAAAGTCTGAAGGAGGTAAACCCCAAAATTCACGATGTTATCAAAAATGAGGTTGAAAAACTCCCTTGATGCGAGTTGATTTACCCCATCTCTGACAGCCCTTGGGTGAGCCCGGTACACTGTGTACCTCAAGAAAGGAGGTATGACTTTCATCACAAATGAAAGAATGAGCTGATGCCTACAATGGTCACTTGATGGCGAGTAAGTATTAGATTACAGAAAACTTAATGAAGCCACCCGGAAAGACACTTCCCATTACCATTAAATGGACCAAATGCTCGAAAGACTAGCAGGAAACGAATACTACTGTTTCCTCGATGGCTTCTCGGGTTACTTTCAGATCCCAATTGACCCCAAAAGATCAAGAAAAACAGACCTTCACATGCCCAAACGGAACTTATGCCTACGTTCGCATGCCTTTTTGGGGGGCTATGCAATGCTCCTGGCACATTCCAAAGATGTATGATGGCAATCTTCCACGATATGATTGAAAAAACGATGGAAGTATTTATGGATGACTTTTCGGTCTTTGGAGACTCTTTTTCTACGTGCCTAACCCATTTGGAAAAGATGTTGAAGCGGTGTGAAGACACCAATCTGTCTTTAAACTGGGAAAAGAGCCATTTTATGGTAATGAAGGCCATTGTATTCACGTACCTAAAATATGTCAAGTCGGTGACTGATGTTGATAGAGCTATAATCGAGAGTAATAGCTAAAATCCCCTCATCCGACTTCTGTCAAAGGTGTCCGTAGTTTCCTTGGGCACGCCGGTTTTTACCGGCGATTCATTCAACTTTTTTCCAAATTGCCCGTCCTATGACTCATTTGCTTGAAAAAGATACTCCATTTGTCTTTTCTGAAGAGTGTATCATTCCTTTAAAACACTCCAAAAGAAAGTGCTGACTTGAGGCTCCGATCATACTATGCTCCCGACAAGGACATTCCTTTTGACTAATGTGCGATGCTATCGACGTTCGCAATTGGGGCATCCTCGGGCAAAGAAAAAACAATCATTTAACAACCAATACACTATGCTAGCAAGACTATGAACAAGGCTCAAACTCACTACACTACTACAGAAAAATAATTACTTGCTGTAGTGTATGCCTTGAGCCGTTTCGGTCATAACTTGTTCAGCCAAAAGCATAGGTGTATACTGACCTTCTTCCATCAATGTATCTCTTTTGCCAAGAAGAAAGCTAAGGCAATACTCATGCGGTGGATCATATTGCTCTAAGAATTTGCATTGAAATTCGATAAAAAAAAGGAGCTGAGAATCCGCCGCCGATCATCTGTTCCAGACTCGAAAATCCGCATCAAGACAAACTCGAGAAAAAGAAATCAATGAAGCATTTCCTCTCGAAACTCTTGGTTCTATTGCTCTTCAAGATCAAAGTACCCCATGTTCAGACTTGCAAATTACCATGCTGGAAATTCGTGATTAAAGGGAATGACATCCCAACAAAAAAATAAATTTTTCAAGGATGTCAAGCATTATTTACTGGGAATTAACCTTTCCTGTTTAAGATCTGTGCTGGATCAGGGTGATAATACGTTTGTGTTTCTGGACAAGAAGCTTTTAGACATTCTCAAGCTTGTACAGTGGACCTTACTGGGTGACACTATGGTGCCAATTACACAGCAAGAAAGATCTTTAACTTAGGATTCTATTGGCCCACCATCTACAAGGATGCCCATGACTTTGTCACCCGGTGTGACATTTGTCAACGTCAAGGAAAAATTACGCAACGTGAATGAAGAAATGACCACAAAACTCCAACCAAGTTTGCGAAATCTATGACATTGGGGCATTGATTTAATGGGGCCGACCCGTCTTACAACGATGGAACCAGTACATAACCGTGGGCAGGTTGACTATATAGTCAAAATTGTTGAAGCAAAAGCGCTCCCCACCAATGATGCCCGAGTTGTTTGTAAATTTTTGAAAACTCTCTTTTTCTCCGAGTTTGGTGCGACCACCTAGCCTATCATAAGTAGCGCGGACCTCACTTTGCAATGACCAATTTACAAAGGTCATGCTTAAGTACGGAGTCACTCACCGTCTCTCCACCGCATATCACCCACAAACAAGTGGGCAAGTTGAGGTGTCAAATCGTGGTTTAAAGCGTATTCTTGAGAGAACCGTAGGAGAAAATCGTGCCTCCTGGTCGGATAAATTAGATGATGCTTTATGGGCCTTCCGCACAGCTTACAAAACACCATCAGGAGTACTCCATATAAGCTAGTGAAACGGAAGGATATGTCATTTACCGATCGAGCTAGAGCACAAAGCCTACTAGGCTCTCAAGCATACAAATTTTGGATATTCAAACTGCGGTGATCACAGGAAAGTTCACTGAAGAACTAAATGATCTTCGTGGATCAGCCTACGAAAACTCTTTGATCTATAAATAGAAAACCAAGAGGATACACGATGCTAAGATCAAAAACCGCGTTTTCAACGTTGTGATCGGGGGGTGTCCTCCTCTTCAGACTCTAGACTAAGATTCTTGGGTAAATAAAAATCCCGTTGATGGACCAAAACACCATTGTGTCCAAGTTTTTGTTTCCTTATGGCACTGTAGAGTTATCTCAGAACTCCGGGCCAAACTTAAAAGGGAATGGTCCATCCGAGGTAAAACATACTTTGGATGGGGACATACCAACCGAGGATGTCCCGGATCTCCAAACGTTCCCTTGGACCAATAAATTCGGGGACGGTCAAGCGTCGGGACCCCAAAACAAGCGCTTCGTGGGAGGCACCCCATGCTTATCCGAAGTATGATAATAAAATAAGTTATGTGTGTGAGAAGAGTTTTCACGTTTTTGCCATACCCGTGATTTTGTCCATGTTTTTGCTGTTTTGTATTGTATGTCCAGGTATTCCCGGGATTATGAGGCTCTCGATTCTGTCATTTTTAAACTCGAGCTTCACAACCCTCATCTTCATTTGGGAATTCAGTATCCAAATCTAATCGACTAACGTTTTATCTTTTGGCACACTTCATAAACGGCCTTAGATTTGATTATGACCCCCTTTGAAACATCGAGGACTATGGTTTAGTTCTAAGTATGGGGGGGAATCTTCGAATTGGATTTTTGCCTGCAGACGTTGTTATTACCAATCCCTTTTACCACCAAATTTTTTCAAAAATTACAAAAAAATGAAAAAAAAAAAAAAATTTAAAATTTTCGGGGGGGGGGTGAAAAATAAAATAATTGATTTAACAATTTTAGACTCTCCTAATGGGTAGAATAGAATAATTTTTGACCGAAACGCGTGTTTGAGCCCTAGCTAGTTCCACAACTTTACCACTGGTAGGCTGAAGCATTCCGAATTCGATTGGCTTCGAATTTTAAAAAAGTGAAGGAACAAGAAGTGATAGAGTTAAATATAAGTTAATAGTGCTGAACAAAGAAAATTATATGATTACTTGTGTCTTTTTCTCCATTAGCATCAAATCCACCTAATCAAACGTGGCTCAATTCAGTCAACAAAGTCAATCAATGTTTTTAGAAAAGAGCATCAAATATGTTACCTTGAATCTAAAACAAGATTTTCCTGTTCTAATAATCCAAAGTTAAAAGCCAAAGAAGCATGAAAGAAGTTGAATGCAAAATGGCATGAATATTGAAATTTTTGCCAATGAAGCATACAATTGATTAATGAGCAAGTAACAAGTGGTCTTATATCCACTCCGCTAACCACGAGGTGGGGATTCAAACCTAAGGACATTTTACTTCTAAAGGATTAGGTGTGTTGTGATATCTCACCAAAGCGTAGGTCTAGGTGAGGTTCACACAAACACACTTATCCTTAGCCATTTAGGAAGAAGGTGTTGTTGTTATTCCCCACTACGCTAGCAGACGTGTGGGATTTTCTCAAACTAAGTAACATCGTCGTTGTATGTGAAATCTTACCAGGGTTGCGAGCCTAGGTAGGTGTTCAAACTAAGCAACGCATTCCTAGCTTTAAGAACTTATAAGTATAATGATGAAGATATTGCAAAAAGTTCTACAGTTAAAATCTCGTTCTTTAAAATCAAGTTACAAGGTCTTAATAAGTTGTTGCTTTGAGTCATGATTCATCTTGAATCCCCGACTATTGAAATAGTTGATCTATGGTTGAGTTGAAATGAGTACACACATTTAAACCATATATTCATGTTGGGAGTTAAAAGTTCACAAGTCATAAGTATGAGTGCTTAGCATTTGGACTTATATTTGACAAATGATCTTGTTTAATTGCTTGGTTTGGAACTAGTGAAAAATCGGGGACGATTGATTTATCCTCATGGTGGGGGGGGGGGGGAGACATCCGTGATAATTCTATGGTCCGTTTCTCAATCGATGATCCGCAGAGTTTATAAAATAAAGGAAGTCCAACAGGTAGTGCGAGAAAAGAAAAAGAAAAAAAAATCCAAAAATATTAGGAGTAGTTAGTGTACAAATAAAAAATGGCGAAAACGGACTTGTCGAAGCGTTTTGATTCACTTAGTTTCTATTGACAACACTTTGCAACTTTCAACGGAGTTATTAGTCGATGGGAGAATGAGATTCTTAGTTATTCGTAAATGCTTACTTCTAGCATTGCGTGAGGACACGGCAATACCTTAGTATGGGGGATTTTGGTATGTGCTTAAATACACATACCTTTTACCTTTAAAAACAAGCTAAAATAACCAAAAACGGACTTAAAATGCCAAATATATGCTTGTTTTGCTAATTGTATTGTGCAGGAACGGATAACTAAGAAAAGGACGAAAAACAAAGCCAAAACGACAAAACCGGACTCGGAATGGAAAAGACTTGTGAAGAGACAAAGAGCCAAATCGAAGCTGAAAAGTCATTCAAGTCAAAAAGTCGACATAAAAGTCGAACTGGTCAAAAGCCAAAGTTCAACCCTCGACAACCCTAAGCCAAGAAAGTCAAGAAAAACAAGTTTAGGGATTAAACTTGTTAAATCCCTAAACTTATTTAAAAGAAGAAAAAAGAAGAAAAGAAAGAGAAGGACCTAAACTGCCTATTTGCCAAAGAAATACCCCAAGGGCCATTTCTGCCAATAGCAATGACTTGTACACCCAAGGACTAGTGGTGCAAAGGGTCTTATAACCCTTGGGGGGTTGTTTTGCCAAATCCCAAAACCCTTTAACCCCCAAGGACCAACCTTGCAATACCCCTTAACACTTTGAGGGACCTAACTTGCCAATTCCTTAAACCTTCACCCAACTCTGTCTCTCTCAAACGCTTTCCCGCCTAAAACCCAAAACCCAAAAAAACCTGTTTACTTTAACTCTCTCCCAAAACACTCTTCCTCCCTTATAAACCCGGCAACACCTAATACACCAAGAATCATCACCTTAACCCCACTCCACTAAAAACCCCATCACATGTTTCCTTGCCATGTTGGCAATCCGGGTTAAAATGGGCGCCAAAACTATGATTAATGGCCTCAAGACAAGGCATTAAACCAAGGCAAACAAGGGAGGGTCCTAGGGATGAAGTTTGTGTTTTGCTCTCACGAACACAGAACAGAACAAACACATTCTAAGAAGGACTTCCCATCTTATAAAAAGGGTAAAGACAAGAAGTCAAGGAGAAGTTAGGTGTTGTATTTAATTTCAGTTTCATCTGTAATTTTTCTATTTTTACTGTCATCGAAATAAGCTTTTTAGAGTTCATCAAATTAATTGTAATCTCCTGTTCTTCACTTGTACTCCTTAGTTTTAAAATCAATAAGACCAGTTTCAGTTATGTTTTGTCTGAGCTTTCTAATGTTATTAATGCTGTATAATTAACAATAAGCTTGTGATAAGCTCATTATAGCTTATTACATTTTCTTAAGTTCAAAAGTTGTTCAACTCTTGTTAAAAGCTTTTATATACTGACTTTGTTCATTAGCGCTCAATATCTTTCATTTGAATTCAGTTTTCATTCAATTTGGAAGCTACAAGAGTAATTAAGCTCTTAGAAGTTAATAAAGCTTTAAGCTGGTTTAGAGGCTAAGTAGCCGTTAGGACATGAATTAAGGCTGCTATTCAGAAAGAGCACCTAGTAGCCCTTGAGACTAAAAAGTAAAGGTTTTCAATTCTTATTTCCAAAATTAGATAAACTAAGGCTTTAAATAATTGCATATTGTTTTTCATTTTGTTCATTTATCATAATCATGCTTGATATAGAATGTCTATTATCTGATTTTAAAAGTTTTCATTGCTTATTTATTGTTGAAACTCTCAATTTACTTAATAGCGTCCAAAGTAGTGTAAGTGTCTAGAGAGTAACTAGCTTATTATCAGAAATAAAGCTGTAGTTTTATTTTAAGATACTAAATAGGTGATTCCTAGTTGAGTATGAATAAAAGGATTTAGCTGTTTTAGTTTTTAAAATAGTTTTTAAGTACAATAAGTTTTGGGCAGAATTGGTTAAAGAGTGTTTGGGATAAGGAGTGGTTGACTCTTAAAGTCAAAATTTTCCTGTCAAAACTCTTTACAAAGTCAGTTTTCGTCATAATTAACAATTTAAAATAGAAATTAGAAGTTCGTTTTACAAGATGACAAAGATTTTAAGCTTAAAATACATAGTTCCTAGCACCAGACAGTTTGAGGTGTAAGTAAAATTCGTAGTAAGATGCTTCACTTTCAAAATTCAAACTTGGTTAGTATACATTTAGATACATTAAGTAGTAGTATAATGAATTACTATTCAAGTAGTTTGGAATACACCTTTGAGAATTACCAATAAATCTGCAAAGGCAGCAGCAACAACAGTTAAAAACAGCTGTTTCTCTTTTACTTTTTAGATCATGATTTTTTAGCTCTTGAAATAGGAAAGTTAGCTAGTAGTTTATGAACCATTATAGATCTCCATTAGCTCTACAAAAAAACATCACTTAATTTTCATCCAGCTTTTAGATTAGCTTAAATTCCTTACAAAAGTAGTACACACATTTGTAGGATCTAGACTTTATTTTCTATTTGATTTTCATTTCTACTTGTAAACTTGAAAAACTTTTTATCTAGGTTAGTTTTAAATCCAAAGCTTAGCTCAAACTCAAAATTTCAGCTTTTTAGGATTAGAAATAAGCTGTTTAGCTTATAAGAAAAGCGTAACTACAGTTTTTAGCTGAGATTAGCATGATTTATAGCAAATTTCTTATATCTATGTTCATGTTGTAGCTATCATTTGGTAGAAATCTCAAGTAAAATACATCTTGAGCTTCATAAAGCTTCTTTGTTTTTCTATTTTCATCAAGAAATAAGCTGCAATAATCACAAATTTGAAAAAGGTAGGAAAAACTTGAGTTTCTGAAACATAGCAAAAGCTAATTTTTTTAGCTTAATGATTTAGTCCAAAGTGGAAAAAGTTCTTCATAAAAGTTTTTAGAATAAGCTGTACTATAACTTTTTTAGTTTTGAGTTTTTGCTAAAACTCACTTTTTCATACCCAAAAATAGATCATAACGCAGGGTTTGTTTTGTAATATTCTTATATTTCAAGGGGTACCCGTTTTAACTATAGTGTAAATTTACACTAGTTTGCCCGCCTACCCTTATCTTTCCTTTATTACATTTCCTACCCTGTCTTTTGGGAAGAATAAAATAGTTTTATATTTTTAGAAATTAGTTTAATAAAAATTAGGGTTTACTTTTAATTGGTAAAATTAGTGTTCAATTAGGTTTATTAAAAATTGGGTCTTTTTCATTCATTAGATTTCTGCCATCCCTCTAGTATTTTAAATCGCATTTTCTTATTTTTCCAATATTTTGTTTATTAATTTAATTATGAGGTGTTTAGTTTGTATTATTCTAGTAATTTAATAGAATATTAGTTAATTTTCGTTACTTAAATAAATTCTAATAAATACAAAAGGATAATCAAAAAAAGATGTTTGTTTTTGTTTTAGAAAATTTTCTTTTATCACCTAGTTTGTAGGAAAATTAAAAGTTTTCGTAGGTGTCATTTTTTATAACTTTTCATCTATAAAGAACGGGTCCGGGTACGGGTTTTTTTTTGACTCTTTTGGGTCAACGAACTCCGTTTTCGGTCTAGTACTATTTCATTCTTCGTTATATTGACCCGAAGAGTAGTGTTAGGAAGTTAAAAATTTTCCCTGTAGGGTTATTTGTAAGATTTAGGTTTTCCCCCTTTTTGTACTTGATTGCGGGGCATTGATATTTCTAGGTTTTAATTTTCATAATTTTTTAGGTTTTTTCTATAAACGATTTAGTCCGTTATGTTTACTTTTGACTTTTTCACTTCCCAAGACTCCATTCCATCCTTCCATACTCAAATCTTCGATCGTATGATTTAACCATTCCCACCTCGTTGGGGATTTACTACCCGGGAACATTCTATACTACTTCTCGGTATCATTGAATTCTGCAATTTATGTACTATTCATACTATATATTGATACTTTATTTATATAATATATATATTTTAATGTGTAAGTCAAGGTATCAATGCCCTAAAACATTTTATGAAAATGATGCCCTACAACATTTTGAACCGATGCCCTAAGATAATATTAACAACAAATTGCTTAAACAAACAAAGTGGTTTCATAATACAACATTCAAACATATGCCCTAAACAAACAAACAAACAAATGCCTTAATTTTTTCATTTCATTCTCCAATCTCACATAATTATGCCCTAATTTTGTCACTTGTTGCACTAACCACACATTCCTGATGCGCTACTATACACCAAACAAATTCCTTAATTTATCTTAAACGTACACATTCTATAAATTTATCGTCATTAACTGATACAAATATACTTTTTATTTTCTATATACCTATCCCATAAATAAGACAAAATATCAACACAAAATTCACAAAAATAAGACAAAAAATAAAAAAAATTCAAAAATTAGCATTCTTGGTTGTAAATGAGATTTGTAGAGTTGAATCTAGCTTTGTGACTATTTTTGAATAATGGAGATGATGGTGGATTGGTGGTGATGGAAGGAGATACACATGGAAGGAGACACCACGGAATAAAATTGCATGATGTCTACTTGTGGCGTTTTTTAGATGCCTTAAATTAATTCATACAATCATATGCTATTTCATAAAACAAACAAATGCCTTAAATTAATCAATGATGCTTTAATCTCACAAATAGATGCTCTAATCATGAATCATTTTTCACCTATCACACTAACAATTATGCCCTAATTTTATAACATGATGCTTTAATACTTATAACAAATTCCAATATATTATATACACAGCTGTACTAATGTTACCCAGTGATGCTTTAGTATGTTCAAAAATGCACTATACATACAAATGTATGCCCAAGTATGCTCTAACATGTAACACAGATGCCCTAACATTTAACATGATGCCCTAATGTAACCTTATGTTCTAACATGTGATTTAACGTAACAATATTATCATAAGGGATTTCGTAAACCCAACTTGTAATGCTTACCTTGAAAATACAAGCTTGAGGTTTTATATCATTAGGATCTCCATTTCGGCCAGCCACATCAAAGTGATCATAATTGGCACTTTTGTAGCTGATTGTAAAGGTATCCCACTGTTAACCTAAATACCCTTGACAAGCTTATTAGGGGTTGTAGGTAGATAAAGATCATCTCCATCCAACTGTATCTTTTCCAACTTTCTGTCATTAAAGCATTAAAAATATATCAAAATGAACTATTACGGAGTAACAAATGACTAAAATATACATAGGTGTCCTAATTCATACTTTTGATGCCCTAATCATACATACAGATGCAATAACAACAATTCCTATGCACTAATCATACATACAACTATTCCTATGCAATAATCATACATACAGATGAAGATGAAGATGAAGATGAAGATGAAGATGAAGATGTAGATGCAGATGTCGTAACACATACTTTGATGCACTAATCACACAAACAAATGTAACATATGAAGGATACATATGTAAGATTGGTAACAAGAATCCACGATACAAATGTAGGATAAGTAAATAGCGAGATTCTAAGATTTTAAAAAATCAAGACCAGAGTATTTTATGTATGCTTGTATATCATATAATAATATCAAACAACTAAATATAGAACTCAAAATTTGTTGGTTATACAAGGATAGATATTTTACCATGCGATAGCTGTAACTACTCCGGCAGCCACAAGTATACATCATGAAATTTTCTCCATGGGTATCTCCATCCTAGAAGTATAGCTGGAAAAACCCACATGCCACAACAAAAACGTATGTAACAAATAAAAAAGCTAACTGTAACATATACTACTACCAACTTTTGTAGATATTTACAAATAAAAAATGCTACAAACATCGAAAGAAAGAAAAATTAGAAGCAGTAGAAATATTTCTGATTGAGCTTTTCATATTGTTTGCCTAATAAACCTTGTGGACATTGCAAACAATGACGCATGCACGAATATTAGAGTATGTTCATATGCTATTTGTATTATACCATGATATACAAATCAAGTTTTAAAAAAACAGATATTTTAATTTTAACAAACATATGCCTTAAATTTAACAAGCATAAGCCTTAAACTTAACAAACATGTGCCTTAAATTTAACAAACAGATGCTACTTTTATTTAGTAATTAGCTTTTTAAACAATCAAATATTAAGATAGTTTATTTAACAAACAAATATTATTTTTCCATGTGACATTGATGCACAAATCAACCAATCTAATAATTTTTATTTTTTGACATAGTTTTCATATTTAATAAACATAATAAATTGGTTAAACAAACGTATGCCTCAAATTTAACAAACATATGCCTTAAATCTAATAGTCTTCATATTTAATAGTTTTCATGTCACCCTTATGCCTTAAACACTTTTAAACTTATGCCCTAAAACATTTTAGAACTGATGCCCTAACACAGTTTTGAGATGATGCCCTAAAACATTATTAAAAAAATTTCTTTAAACAAACAAAGTGAATTCCTAACACAACATTAAAATATATGCCCTAAACAAACAAACAAATAAATGCCCTGACTTTTTCATATCATTATCCATCTCACACAATTATGCTCTAATTTTGTCACTTGTTGCACTAACCATACATTCCCGATTCCTTATTTTATTAACACATACTAATTGTTGATGCACTACTATACACCAAACTGATGCCTTAATTTATCTTATACATACACATTCCATGAATTTAGCGTCATTAACTGATATAAACATATTTTTAATTTTTTTAAATACCAATTCGATAATACAATATTAAAAAAGATGCCATAAACAAACAAACCACCTAAATCATTAATACAATATTAAAACAGATGCTTTAAACAAACAAACAAACAGATTCCCTAACCTTATACACAATAATAACATGTACCGTGATGCTCAAAATATACACATGTTCCTTAATATGTCATATCATTCAATAATGAGCATATATGCTGTTGCAAATTAGTGCATCCTAATTATAAAATCTCAATTAGGTATTTTATCAAACACGTGATGTGCAACTTTCATAAACACATTTTTTGATTCATTTTTTTGTCAAAATTGTTCCATACATGGTAAAATACATTATGATATGAGGATAAACTTTCAACAAAACTTAAAAAATGATTCTATTATTGATTTAGATTTGATCAATTAACAAAATTGGTTCACTTACAAAAACAATAAACAAAGATAATCATAATTAAGTCACCCTATGATGCTAGAACTTAATTTTCATCATTTTTCTGATAATCAAAAGGCAAAATTAAGGCACTTACGATTTAAAATTTTCTTATTCGCCATATTTGATATGAATTAGGACGTTTTTTTATTTGTGTATGAATGTGCTAATGAGCATATTTCATATGATATCCACCATCCCTGCATGTACTTTATTATTTTATAATTTACTTTTTTCCCCTTTACTTGTTGTAATACATATATTTTTCTACATGTAGAGTCAATGTTGTTGTCCAAAAAGAATTCACAAATCTTGAGTTTGACATATCTTGCACCGGTGTAACGTCAGTTTCTTCTTGTTATGAATGAATGTTTTACTAGATGATAATAGTTTTGCTTATCCCGATTGTCTTTGTTGAAAGTTACAATTAGTTGATGAAATGGATCATACTTTCTTCCCTCCCAGATACGAAACTGGTGACCATGCGGGTATTTATGCTCAGAATTGTGATGAAACTGTCGAAGAAGCTGCAACATAGTTGGGTCAACCTTGTTGGGTGCACTAAAGTACGTCAAATGGATGCACTAAAGTACGTCAAACGGATGCACTAAAGTGAAATGCTGAGATGGGTGCCTTACGGTCCTCAATGCTTCTCAGAATTACCATTTAATGAATGATTGTCGTGCCAAATTACAAATTCAACTTATATATACAAGCATGTTATCAGCTTCCTGTAGCAGTGGTTGTGTTAGACTAACCGTAGAGGTGACTGTTTATCCCAATCGCAATTTCAAAACATTATTAACGAGAAATGTGACTTTGTTTCTTGAAATCTGCTTGCTTTAATGCCAAATTTTTTTTATCAGCATGTTTATCATGATACAGAAGCACTTTTTAATTACCCAATGAGCTTACATAACTGATTCACAACATAATGATAGTTGCTTGATGTTATCCATGAAACTTTGTTTCGATGGTTGCTCTTTCAGATCCATCGATGGTTGCTCTTTCAGATCCATGGGTCTTATCAGTAGTGTTTCGACTGCTAGTCGCAAAAGGCATGTACACAATCTGCAAGTGTAGGTCGTAAAAAGCGACAATGGTTGGAAATAATACAATCAAAAGTACAAGTGTAGGTTTGATGATGCTGGTATCATGGTTATCACTACAGGTTGAATGTGCCATAATCACATGGTATTAGATAGGTTTCTTAGCTAAAAACCGAGCCATGTTGAATGAGTCGATCCAAAATGAACCTAGAATTCTACCTGAAACTCTAAGAAGTGTCCGCGGAAATAGAATAATATGGAACAAAACAAACATTGCAATATTACTTGACTGACAATTTATTTAAAACTATGGAATGAAAATGCTTATAAAATGAGTAAAAACAATATGGAACACAGAGCTAGACCATTAATTTCGACCAAAAAACATAAACCGACAGTCATTTTCTTCACTTTATTCCTCGACAAGAGTCGCTAATCACTATATAAATTTCATCTAATCGTCAATGGAGACCTTCTTTAACAAATGAACACTACATTAAACCTTCCTGTTGCAACAGTTAAAACAGCTCATTCTTCACAATCATCTTTTAAGAGGGTCAAAAAAGAGAACCTATAAAAAAATTTACAGACTTTATGGTTTGCCATTTGCTACCTTCTTTGGTCCATTGACTTTCAGGAACTGGAACTTGTAACTTCTCTGGTTCATTGCTAGGGGTAATGGCAGTTCCTTCAGAATTAGGAGCAGTTTTCATCTCAGGAGTAGAAGGAAGTTCAGTTTGTTTCTTATATTTTTTTGCTGCTTCTTTCTTTCCAAGCCTCGTAAATATGTATGCTGCCAAATAACAAACTATGAAAGTCAGCTCGCCATGAATACATGATATTTCATAATTGGTGACACTTCTTATTCGGAAGCTTAGATGGTATGTAATTTGCAAGAGTTTACTTCATGTTTATACAAATTAGAAGCTTGCAAATTAGTTGACACAGATTAGAAGTTAAAAAACTAGATATATAATTGCAATTTTGTAGTCGAAATATAGAGCATCCTTCTACATGGTTAGTGAGGAGTTAGTGCATTGTTACAAAGCGAGTACTATATATATGATCAATACCCGTTTTGACCCATTAACAGACCCACCTGTCACAACCACTTTGCCACCTCAATTTACAAGCAGAGAAAACACATACCATGACACAAATGAAGACAATTTTCAGAATCATTTAACGAACAGGCCTATGCAAACAGCTCTTCTGCACCAAGAAAATCATGATTCCACAAAAAAATCAGGCCGTGTACCAATTTCAATATAGATGTCCAGACCTTCCATGAATACATTATATCCTTTGAACATTCCTCAAATCTCAACTCTATTATATTGTCATCTGTTTTTTATCCCGCATTGAGACTCAATATATTTTAGGCAAATCAGGCATTTTCACTAGAAAGCGAGTTGTTTGCAAGATTCAAAGTAGTGAGGTGAGTCAAACTCGATATAGAAGACATTTGTCAGTGTATTTAGTTACATCTAATAACAAACTTTAACGCGTAACACACTACTAGAATACTGAACAACAGCGACGGAAATTAGCGACTGAATTAGTCTGTCGAAAAAACTATTTACAGTGACGGATTAGGGATATATTAGCTACAAAATTAGCTTTGATATATCAGCGACAAAGTAGTGACAAATCGATAACAAAATTAGAGATGAATTACGCATGTGTCACAAGTCTATCGCTAAATGTAATCATACAGAGACGGAGTTAGCGACGAACTTAGGTTGCAACAATTAGCGACAAATTTCTGACGACATAACGATGGATTTGTGTAGTTGTCTCAAATACGTCGCTAAGTTTTTTTCACTTAGCTACATATTATCAAAACCACAAGAAAAGATGGATTTTTAAGATCTCGCTATAAAGACGTCTTGCAAAACATGTTATAGGACCAACTCACTTACAAGTCTTATTATAGTTTTTTTCAAGACACTTAATTCGTGGTTCCTAATAAATTAATTTATAAAACCTGATTTCAGAAGTGTCTTATTAGTATAGACATAATAGAACACTTGATATAAATTCCTATCACGGTAAGTTTTATAGAACATTTATTCCTTATGGTCTCCAATAAAACTCAAAATGACACTCAAAATGTAGGTCATATCACATATATTTTATATGACGTGCATTTGTTTAGTCCTATTATGATTAAAGATAATAGTACACTTGACATATGTATGAGTTCGATAAGGAAAGATTTTAGTTGTGGCTTGTTCGATTTAGTTTTATTTAAATCCTAACAAGTTATGTTTGAACAAGCTAATTAGTATTAAACCAAACAGAAAACCACAACATGTTGGAATGGAAAACTAATAACCAAATATATACACTAGGCCGGTCCCGTATTGTGTCATATCATGTTTAATTCGATTTAAGTATTTTTTTCGATTTTGGCCAGAATAGGACCGAAATTGAAAACCATAAAAATATTAAAACCCGTTGAGCATAATTATCTTTTGTCGGTTTGGGTGTGTCGGCTTGGTTTGGCTTTTGAATGTCCGTTTTGTGATTCCCGCATTTAATGTTTAGTGACAATTTAAAAGTGTATTACGCTCACACGGTACACGTAGATGAAGTATGAAGTACTATGAACCGTACATTTTTGCCTAACATGTGGAAATGCAAAGCGTCTTTGGCCCAACGATATGTAAGTGGCACCTTTGTCAGGCAAAAGGCGGCGCTTTGCATTTCCACATTCTAGGGCGAAGTTTATGCATCCTTATGTTTCAAACTTCATCCTCACGTAACGTGTGTTACCAACCTTGTGTAATAATATCTGCTAATATCTGCATACATCACTAATCTTTTGCACTACTTGTCCATGGTAGTCTTTTCCTCTGAACGTGTATGTACCCTGTACTCAGTGGACATGTTCCCGAACTTCGGCACTTCGGAGGAAACAATTATTATGGTCTGAAATAATAGTCAAGACATAGTTCAGGTTGTGATGGTTTGTTTGGGTTTGGTACTTTGGTATATGCGGCATGGCGAGTTTAACTTGGAAGACATGGTTCATCGTCACATAAAAAACACATTTTTTTCTTCTTGAACTTCAATGTTATATACGAAACCCGACCTGGAACCGACACGAAAAATAACATGTTCTGGTTGAACCTAAACAGATTTTGGGTCGTGTTCGGGTCGACCCATCTAACCCCTTTATTAAACATGTCAGATTCGGGTAGGGAATAAATTAAGCGGCTCGTCCAACAAACTCACTTAATGTGTTTAACCCCTCCAATGTGTCAACTTTTCTAGATAAAACGGGTTAAATGGGTCACCCAAAAACCTGTTTAACATATTCAACTGGTGTAATCTATTTAACCTGTCGACCCATGTATACATACGGGTTACATAGGTCGTGTGTGGGTTGTGTATAAATGGGTTAGGGTTAACATAGCTTGCACCAATTATTCAAACATATCATGTTGGGTTGGAGTTTTCTTACCTGCCAACTTTTAACCCGATTCCGCCAACCCGACCCAAGTTGCCACCCCTTGTTATACATACATCTTAGTTTTTAGATTACTTATTATTCTTAAGATATTTCTTCCCTCTTAATTCTAATCTTTTTATTAATAATTTTTAAGATTATTTATACACTAGTTTTTTTTATATTTTTAACATCCCTCCCACACTCCCACCCCCAAATTTTACTTCCCGCTTCCATTTCTATCTTCCCTCTTCTTTTTCCCCAATTTTTTTTCACTCCCGCCTCTCATTTTCCCCAATTGAAACCCCATCCTACTCAGGATCGTTTTCGTCTTTGCAAGATCGAGATCGTAAAATCGGATCAGGATCTTAAGATCCTACTAAAATGTCATTTTCTTAATAGTCTTTGTAAAATTATTCAAATCTACAAATAATTATATATCATAAGTATAAAATTATATGAATGTTTCATAGAAATATTGTCCTAAATTATGATTATGAAATGTTTAAGAAAATTAACATGTTCTTTTCTTAAATTTTACAAAACACAACCCATAAATTTGTAGTTTTTTAGTTGTCGTTCGAGAAATGTAAGATCTGATCGGAGTAGATCTTAAGATCCTATGGTAAAGATCGGGATCCTATAAGATCTAGATCGTTTTCGCTTTGCGATATCGTAAAATCTTAAGATCCTAAGATCAGGATCGGGATCCTAACAACCATGTTATTTTCCAGATTCAACCACCCATCTTATTCCAAAAGAAAAAACAACCCACATGCTCATCCTTTTTTTTTTCACGGTCTCTCCTCTGCATCATACCATCACCGCCATCAATAATTGTGAATCATCTCCTTCTTCTTCTCTGATATTTATCAAAACTTATGGTTATTTTTGATCTAAATGTTTGTGCGTGTTTATGTATATTTATTTATGGGTTAAGTAAAGCCCTCATGTATGTGTGTGGATGTGTCAATTTTAGGTTTAATTATAGGCTTAATGTATGCATGTGTATTTGTTGAAACAGTTAGTTTTATCCCATTCAAAAATTATCTTTTATAATTTTACCACTTTAAACTCTTCAAAGGTACTACTGATTGTTCACTGGTAGAGTGCAGAGTACTCATCATGAACTCGAATTGAAAACTTTAGTGGGGCTGGAAAATCAAAATGTTTAAAATGTTCCATATAATTGATTATGTTAGTTTTTAATGGAAATGGTTATTGAATGTGAGTATGCTTATAAGGCTGTAACATCTAGTTGATATTGTCATTACATTTCGAGACTATATGACTAATATTAACATGCTTGGTCTTATATAAGTTAATCTTGTCTACTTTTGAAATAATCTGTTAATTACTGAATTTTCATGCAAATGCAGGCACACTATATTGTGGAATCTTTGAAACAACGATAACATGTATTCGGATGAGTAAGGTATGGTTTACAGTTTAATGGTTGTAACTTCTAAAACTTTCACAAACAAACCAGGGAATATGCGATTATGTTCTGTATTAAATGGTATTATTTATCTGCAAATAAAAGTGTTTTAATTGGTAAATCTTAGTTAAGGAGGTGTAAATAAAAAAAAGTAGTTTGTAAACGCGCTATGGAGTTTCAGCACTACAAGCCAAACAAATATAGAGATCCATCAGAACTTAGATTTGAGTGAAACTTCTTTCTGTTTGCCTCCTTATCAAACCAAGTCACAACTTTGAATAACATGGTGGTAGTAAATTATTACAACACCAAAATCCGTTTATTTTATTGTGGCAATGTACATTGACATGGTTCCTTTTAATGCTAGGCTGGGCCATATTATCAAGGCTTGACTTTTGATAGAAGCTTATAGCTTAAGTTTTCAATTCTTGGAATTTAGATTAATGTGATAAGGAGCTTATAATCATTTTGTGGATGAATATTGTAGGTAATATATAAGATTAAGGGTAAAAGGGCCAGCTTCAAGGGTAAAAGGGCCTCAATGGAGGATTACTTTAAAGCAACAATATCAAAAGTTGATGGTCAGATGGTTACCTTTTTTGGTGTTTTTAATGGCCACGGTGGTTCAAGAATAGCAAAATATTTTAAGAACAACCTTTTCAATAAATTAAGTGGCCATACAGGCTTTATTAAAGACACAAGAAATGCTATAGCTGAAGCATTTAGACAAACAGATGTTGATTACCTTACGGGTGAAAATCTTCGACAAAGAGATACTGGCTCTATTGCATCAATTGATGTAATGTTTAGCAATCACATTCTGGTAGCAAATACAGGAGATTCCCGAGTTGCTGCCAGCAGGGCTGGCTAATTGAAACACTTGACTTCACATGTTGACTAAAGAACCGACGGCTAAGCCAAAGGAGTTGGAGCTCGAACATGCCATGCATCACTATCCCTTTATCAGTAGATCACAAGCCTGTTAGAAGTGATAAATATGAGCATATCCGGCAGGCTTATGGCTTCATCAACTAGGCTGGTATGAGCTGTTTTCTGAATTTATACTTCTAGTTTCTTTTTGTTAATCTAAGCTCCTCTTTTGATTGTTTTGTCTTGGAGGTAGCAATTGCTACCGTTTATGTATGGGTTGGTCGTTTTGGGTTGCTTTTTTATATCGAAAAAAAGCAATTAAAGAGAATCGGTAAAATGGCTTAACTAATGAGTATATCGGCTTATTTAAAGCTATATAAATCTTTAAGACTACCTTTTAAGTGAGCGAGCTTATCACTGTGAACTTATAGACTTATATATTATTTTCAATTTGTGTATTTCATGATTTGGACAAAATTAGGTTCCTTTCTTTTTACTGATAAGGAGATGTTGGGTGAAGGTGATGATACCAAGCTTGAAATCCAAGTTCGTATTTGCTGTGTTGTATATTTTTGTTGTTTAGTTTTGAAACCTATCTGGTAGATATTTGTAATGAAATGCAGATTAAGTTAGACAAAGAAAACAAAATCATTTCTATCAGTGATAGAGGTGTGGGTGTTTCATAGGAGGATTTGATTGTTGGAAGTTCTAAGTTCATAAACTCTTCACAGTTTCACAAATGCTTATGTAATATGTAATTATAGTTTTAAGTTAAGTCTTGCAGGCACATTGTATATATAGTAAAGTCCTGCACGATTTCTAGTATGGGTCAAAAGCCCAAAAACAGACCCATAAGTTAGTTATGACAGTTATATGACCGTTATGTGAAGGGACATACCTGTTGGTGCATTTGAACCAACACAACCCTTCACTTCATACCTGTTCATAACATATAAATAGATTGTAAAGTAAGTCAATTCAAATAATCAATATATAAAAAGTACTTTGCAGATATACCTTGTTGTTTTTCCCTCCAAATCCTTTTTTTGCTTACTCTGCACACTGCATATTGCACACCTGCACATTCGAACCAGACACCCCTTTACAGTCATTCAAAAATGGTCATATCTAAATCCTTCTTAGAGAGAAGGTGGTCAAGGCCAAGTTCAAGTGCATTTGGCCTCCCCAACATGTGGTATCAGAGCAAACTTGGGAGACCTCTAAGAAGGAGACAACAATATGACTTTATCCAAAGACAATTAAGAAGAGAAAAAGAAGCACAATTTGGAACCTGCATAAGGCAAATCACACAGGATTACAAGGAGATGTTGAGAAAGAAAATGGAAGAGATAGAACAATACAACTCTACTATCAATCAACCATACTCCAATAACATCTTACAGAACAGACACAAGAGATACAAGTGCTTCAAATGCAGACAAATAGGACATGTCATGAAAAACTGCCCTGTGAAGAAACATGATGAAGGTTAACAAGAGACAGGGAATACAAGTAAGACTGCAAAGGAAATAAATGAAGGATTTATGACAACAAAGCCCACTATGAAATGCTAAGTGTGCATAATGATCTAATTGAAATCAAAGGTACTACATATTCAACAAAGGTAAACACCTTTAATGAGTATGTTGCTTTTCTAAACCTACTAAAACAAGATGAAATAATCAGTCAAGAGTGGGAGACTTTTAGAAGCAAATTTGATAGAGTAGTCAAATGGTTTTATGAAAAATACTTAGAAAAACCTATGCCTGGACCTATACCTCCCAAAATCAATGGAGTTACAATCCACTTAATAGATTTGTACAAACTTGTGGAGAGCTTTGGGGGATATCTAAGCGTCTACTTTGCAAGAGAGTTTGGAAAGATAGAGGAAATACTAGGACTGTCAATACAGGATGGAGAAGAAGTAAGAAAGTGTTGTATCAATTTCTTGGATGTGTTTACATCCTATTACAAGACTACAAGAGTGCCAAAACAAGAACACAACACTGTTCTTAGTATGCCTACACAGACTATAGAAAAAGGCAAAGAGTATACCTGCCTTGCATTTCATCAATGTGATTTTGGTGATAACCAAGCACCCAACAAGGAAGCAGCAAGCACAAAAGGAAAGGAGAAGATTGAGCACTTTGGGATTATACTTGAAGATGCAAGAAGGGATGAAGACAGCCATCAAATTCAGCCTATCTCACCAAACATCAAAAGAAGTCAGACAAAGGACAAGGACTTACAAGGAATGATCAAAACATCAATCATTTCAGACAAGACAGACACAAACAGCAGATCAAGTGATGACTTCACCGTCATTCCCTGAAAGGAATCATGAAAAAGGAAACAAGATTGAAACTGTTTAAAGCTTATGACCTTAGAGGGGAGAATGTTGGAAGTTCTAAGTTCATAAACTCTTCACAGTTTCACAAATGCTTATGTAATATGTAATTATAGTTTTAAGTTAAGTCTTGCAGGCACATTGTATATATAGTAAAGTCCTGCACGATTTCTAGTATGGGTCAAAAGCCCAAAAACAGACCCATAAGTTAGTTATGACAGTTATATGTGAAGGGACACACATGTTGGTGCATTTGAACCAACACAACCCTTCACTTCATACTTGTTCATAACATATAAATAGATTGTAACGTATGTCAATTCAAATAATCAATATATAAAAAGTACTTTGCATATATACCTTGTTGTTTTTCCCTCCAAATCCTTTTTTGCTTACTCTGCACACTGCATATTGCAGACCTGCACATTCGAACCAAACACCCCTTTACAGTCATTCAAAAATGGTCATATCTAAATCCTTCTTAGAGAGAAGGTGGTCAAGGCCAAGTTCAAGTGCCTTTGGCCTCCCCAACATTGATTACAAACATGGGAACAATTGTCTTGTATTGTGCCTGATTAGCTAAAAGTAAGTAAATGATC
>BQNB010067797.1:5108-22592 GCA_026074375.1 Tanacetum coccineum | reverse complement strand
TGGAGGGGTGGTTGGTGTGAGACGTGAAATGACCACAATACTCCTCTGCTTTTTTTTATTTTTTTTTTAACGGCGGCATATTATTAGAAAAAAACTAGCAAGGCGCTAGAAATTACAAAGGCGATTTATTTAATAAGTGAGTTTTAATCTCAGCCATAAATGGGTTTTAGATGGAAGGCTTGGATCAGTCCCCCAGTATCCAAGGAATAGAAGGTATCCAATATAACTCTCCTCGATTAAATAATGTTAAATCTTTGTTGGAAGTAAGAATTGTTTGCGTTTGTTGTATTTTAAAATATAAAGTCTAGGGGTATAAAGTTTAAGGGGTTATTTGTTTATTTTTTAATGTTATAATAAAACTTGTAAGTTTATAAATTTACACTTAACTCTATATAATTTATTCAAAATTAAACCACTAAAGTTTTATTAATTATCTCCTTTTTTAAAGTTTTTGTTTTCAAAAATTTGACACATATATTTTTATGTGTTTTTTTTTCTTAATCAGATTTCTCCACCAAAATTTTTTAATTTTGACCAAATTGATTCAATTTTGACTTTTTATTGACCAATTAGATCGCACGATTTTGTCTACGTAGCAAGATCAAGCGTTCTGATTGGTCCAATTTTTTAATTCATAAGATTCAATTTGATAGAACACTCCGAAATGATGTAATTCTTTTATTATATAAAAGATAAAAAAATTCTTCATGTTATTAAAAATGAACGTGTCATACTATGTTTACATTTGTTCATTTAATTTATTTGAGTTAAGTTAAAATGAGTTACTCTTTTTTATGTAAAACTAAAATTCAAATGACCAAATTTCATCATATTTTGTATTTAACCCTGTATGTTATCAACACGTATACTAAATTATTTACATTTGTATTTAACCCTGTATGAGTTACTTTTCGTCGGTTTTGAGGATGGTTCTTCTTTTCATCCTTCTCTCGGGATTTGTTTGGGGTTTCATCAAAATCCACCCCGAAGTGAAAACCGGTGGCTCGGCCTCCAGGATGGGGGGTTTTTCTTTTGCCGAAGTGAAAACCGATCCGTCGGCCTTCGTGTCAAAAGTTTTTTCATCCCTTTTGATTCCCTCGCAGTTAAAGTCTCGGGATTTTACCATTTTTTGATGTTATGTAATTCTTTTTGTTGACTCTATTGTACTTTAAGTTTCTAGCGTCTTGCTAGACTCTTTTTATATATATTTCATCTTTGCTGTTTAAATAAAAAACCGATAACATATCTATATCTATATCTATATCTATACTATTATATAAAGTATTTAAGTTGTGGGGTCCATTAAAAATTAAAATAAGGAGGTGCAATCTTGACCATCATCTTATTTTAAAGGAATATATCATAGAGTGACATGTGTCATCTTTTAATTAAAAAATCACCCTTATTTTCAAATTGAAATATCTTTTTATCTATTAATTTTTTTATGATATAATTTCACCATATTTTTTAAAATTTTGTTCTCTATAATTCAACATCCATTTTGATATATTTTTATAAATTTTTAGATTTTTAGTGGGTTTATTTTATTTTGATTTAAATTTTTTACAACTTTAACTTTAATTCATTTGAAGAGTGTGTTTAATTGGTAAGAGACTGTGAGAGCCTTTTAAATGCGAGTATGGTGATGTTAATATGGTGTTGTGGGAAAGCTACGGGAAACCCAAACAAACACATACAACGGACACACATACATTTGAAGTGTTGTAAAATGAATTCACTTAGCGGGTAGAGAATTGTGGGGAGAGTTAGGTCAAAAAAATTATCACCGCTGCTATGCGTGGGTATCCAACTAGTGTATTCAAGGTCATCTTTGACCCGTTAACCGGACGTTCACATGAATAAATGATATTTACTGTAATATATGAATCTAAACAGAATATAGATTTTGATCATTGTTGAAGAATCTGCATGATCCTTGTAACTAGTTGCATTTGGAAGAAAATTTCAAACTCTTCCTAACACGGAAAATGTGAAGCAAAACCAACAGTTCAACACAAAAACTCATTACTGCAAGTCTGCAACCGTAAAACAAGATCACAAACAAGAGCTTCGGAAAATGTGCTAATATACATATTAACATCAAATATTCAGATTATGGAGCAGAAAACACAGACATGAAAAACACAACTCTTCAAAGTTTACAAACTATATGATTACCACTTTCGATTTTGAGTGGTTAATGAAGAAAGTTCTTGCTATGTTTTAGGAACAAACCGACACAAGTCAACAGCGATGTCCACCACTTTCTTCTTGTGAAATTTGTATAGTTTTGGTAGATCATATCGAAGCTGTATACAAAGTCAAAAATATATAATCTATAGACGTTACACTAATATAATAAGAGCAATATTGAGCAAGTTTTCGATTTACCTAACATATAACCTCGGCACTCGCAGCATTATAATCTCGCAATGCTGCTCTTTTAATATGCTGCAATCACCACACGTTTTACAACATTCAATTTCACAAAGAATCCAACATTTTATTAAGAGGGTGTTTGGAACTTTGCTTATTTTAGTGCTTATATGCTTTCTTTTAAAGCTGATAAGCAGTTTTGAACGTTGGATAAAATTAATTTTAAGCACTTACAAATATACAGGTTCCTACCTAATTTATTTTTAAGCAGTTAAGCAGCTATAATAAGCAATGCCATACACCCCCTAAATCGATTCTACAAAATGTTAGGTTTCAAAGAAGGAAGTAACGACGTTTGATAAAAGTTCTCGGTGGTATACGTGAAAACTTTTGTAATAATGAATCGTAAATATAAAACGGGGGACTTACTTCTCTTGTTGTTGTCTTGTGCAACGAATAAACAGCTTGAGATGCAACCTAGAATGGTTGTAATCAACATGTTACTATAACTGATGAACGGATGGAACACATTTGAAAAGTTAACGAGACTTGCAGCTGATGACATCAACTTATATTTTTTTTACCTTCAATACAACAGACAAAAATTCCATGTCAACGCCTTTATTTCGGGTTCCAAATGGAGGGTTCATTACAACAGTATCAACAATTTGACCTCGCCATTTTAAGTTGTTAATTTGGCATTGAATTAATTCCATCTCGACCTGATATATCACCGTATGGAAAATGATTAGTCTAATAAGTGATCAGAGTTTTTCGAGATATAGGATAAAAGGTGAAGTCAGAATTACCTCAAGATCATCAGCGTTGATTGATGCAATTTCAAGGGAGTCTTCATCCCTATCTACGCCAATTACATGACTATCAAACACGAAACTAGAGTCAGATTGCAATTAGATTGAACACATCCAGCTATACTATCTACAGACTCACGAATTCAGAGAACAAAGAGGGTGTTTTGATGTGCATTTTGAAAGTGAGCGTGCGATATAAATAATCAGAGAACAATGATATCAGCTGTATTTTAACAGAGGAGATAATGTTCGTGCGAGCTTCTATTGTTTATACATTGTAATTTTAGCATATTCTGATTACGAATGAGATTGATAAATGCAATGGATGAAAAAGCCTCGTGAAATGGGAACAAAAGCCTCTCATATCAGGTTAACGAAAGGGTAAATCAGTAAATTAATACAAAACTGATTCTTACAACTTCATACTTTGATAGTCATTTTCAAAACGTAAACTCAAACACCCGAAAATCTAATAGAAAAACCAACTAAAATTAGCAGAGAAAAGGCTGTGAGAAATCTAGAAATTCTCACTCTGCATCGAGAAGAGTGGCAGCAAGACCTAATGTGCCACATCCACATCCAAAATCAGCGACTACTTTGCCGCTTATGTCCTCGAATGAATTCTCTGCCTAGTCAAGTATAAATAAACAAACATAACATGTATTATTTGTAACACCCTTAAAATATGTCACAACAGAAAGGTAACCGAAGGCGTTACTTTATGATACAACAACATAAGTTATAAGAGAACGACCTCTAAATGAGTCGTTTAAAAATATAATCTCGTTGACTTGATTTAAATAAATAAGTTGTAACATTTGTCCCATAAGTCTTGCATCAAAAGTAAAACATAAATGTACAACGAGATATATAGTTTAAGAAAATGCAATAGGAAATCCATGAATGATGATCTTGAAAAGTATGGACTCCATGCACATCAAATTGCTTTAAAGTAGTTAAGCACCTGAGAAATACATGCTTAAAGGTATGAACATAAAGTTGGTGAGTTCATAGGTTTAGTTAAGTAATAAGGTTGGACCGCAAGATTTCAAAAAGTGTAATAATGTAACACATACAATATCACAAAAGTAATTAAGATTGCACCAAGCTCATGACACCGCGACTACAGTTTGACATCCATATTTTGATTACCATTATTACATGGTTAATGATGATGATGCAAAAACAACATTATTATATCGAAGAAGAGAAAGAGTGCTCTTATATGAAACAACACCCACAAGAATTTGCCTCGGACTGGCACACTACATTAAGGGGCAGAGTCGTGCAACTATTAAGTTTTGATATTTACGTTGACACATATGCGGGCGTGATAACTCTTTTATCAAAGCCATTGGTCTAGACCGGGAGTTTGGATTTGCGAGGGTAAAGGTAACGGCCAACAAAGAAGCACCAAACAAAGACATGTCGATTGTCATTAAGAAGCGTACACTGTACGAGGTGTCGATCCATGATGGCAACAACCTGTACGAAATTTGTTATGAAAAGTAAGGCACGAGACACTTTGAAGAGGCTTTCTTCACGGAGTTTGGCGAAACGTACAAGGAGATGCTTCGTGGTAGCCTCGTTGGTCTCCAATTGAGCCCTTCCATCTTTCGTAATTGTGTCATGGACGTCATTCGTAACCCGGGTATATGTCGCAGTTGGGGCCGTAGTGCAGGAGGGTTTGCTTACATTATTTCAGAGGCCGAAAGATTTTTTTGGTAAACAAAGTTGTGAAAGTTGTCATGTGTCTATATACATTTATTACCTTTGAACGAGATTACAAATGGATGGCGTTAATTCGTGTTAAATGGTTGAGGTTTTCCAAGTGAGACAGAGAGATCAATGACAAGACTCATTCTACAAGGAAGCAACCACTCTCCATTATTACAACTCAACCATTATTCTAGTAATCGCGGTGCCGGAATTTTGAGTTTTGACACCTAAATCCTTAAGATTTTGTGTGAACCGTGAAAATTTGCACATTAAAATGTGTTAACATCTAATCTTGAACCATAAATTTAAGAAAACTGTTTGACATCATATTCAAAAATTCACTTTTATATTTTACTTAGTGCATTCCTTGTGAATAAGAGGGTGGTGTTATTGAGTTTTGGTATAGATTATTTGCCTTAGCGTTGTACACGCAAATAATCATTTTTTAGGTTGGTAAAACATTTGCCTAAAATTGATTTATTCAAGTTATGACCTAATGTAACGCCGTTTCCAGATTGCATGTAGAGTCATGATGGTTGCAGATCGTGGTTTTAATTTTATTTCAATTGGCATTTATTTACTAATTTTAGCCCGCTTTTTTAACTCACACGTGGCTTGTTCTCTTTATGTTATATTTTATGGGTATATTTTTGTCATTTATGAGTTATGTTGTATAATAAATTTTTTGCCAAACATAAAAAAAACATAATCAAATCCAAACACTAAGTTTTAGAACCACGTTTTATAATAGTTGATTATCTGATTATTCGTTTTCAAAACACATAATCTATTTTCAATAAGCAACCCCAAACACCCCCTATTGTGTAGATTTACAAATGGTCAAGAAAAGGTAGATACAAGTAAACAAATCATTTCTATACCAATAATTTTAAGAAAGATAAAATGCATAAGTATAAGGTATTCAATTTCTGTAACTTAAATTACTTCTCTCAATTTGTAAGTTTGTAACACCTCGAACTGAAGACTCAAATTTATTAAAGTGTCAACCAAACTCCACCTATGTTTTTGAGACTTCAATTAAACTCATTCTGTTGGTTGTAGTAGATCCCAGATCAGGGTGAAGATAATCAATAACCTAGCTAATTACCAAAGATGGTTACCGGATATCACTTGAAGTCGTGTAATCACTTTCCAAAGAAGATTATTCGACCCTATGCCTGGGTATCATGAATACTAGGCACAGATCAAGAATTATATGTGTTTTTGTTTATAGTCTCTTTTTTCATGCAATTGTGATCCCTATTTATAGGGGAAAACTCAAAACCTATTAATGGAATTAATGAGAGATTAATGACCAATTAATCTCTTTCATAATAATCTTTCATAATTTAGGAATTAATGATTACATGTTCAAATTAAATATATGGTCATTAATGCAGTCAAAACTGCCACTTAAATAGGCAAAAGATATTACAAAACATTTAATATAATCAAACATGCCACTTAAATATTTGTAACCACCCATTTAATTCTAACCATTAAAAGAGTCAAGAAAAATCAGTGACTTAATGAGTGCATACTCCATACCTCCAAACTATTTCCAAGTATGATTCGATTCTCACAATTGCACTAAATTTCCAACAATCCTCTCCAATTTAGTACAATTCATTTGCATGAAAAATTGAACATTAAACAAAATAAGTGCATAAATAAAAATGTCTCGGGGATTGAATTTCTATCTTAGTAAATTACACGTTCAAATATTCGAGAATCAAGGTGTTGTAAGAATTGAACCCTTCAACCTATTTGAATACCTGAAGATAAAATACACACAAGTTTTCAAACACATAAGAAACTCCTGACACTATACAAGCCATGTGTCTATATCCAATTCATAAATGTTGTAAGAGCCAAAGTCCATGCTTCCTGAAGCGGCAAAACCTCAATATTTACATAGGTGGTTCCTCTTTATTAATGCTCCAGCTAAGCACTTTTTCAAAGAAATTAACCATTGAGAAGTAAAGACTTCATCCTCATTTTTAACAGGTTTCAAGCACATCCTTGGGATGATATGTAAATACATGTGCTTCAGTCTTTTGAACGTTCAGCTTTCCATAGTGAACTCAGCTATCAAGTTTTCTTAGTAGGGAGTTGGGTGTCCTAGCATTCAGCGACTTAGTTGGACTTTAATCCCATCCTTTCAGCAGACTTTATAACCAAGTCTCTAGCTAGTCCCTTCGTCAAGTGATCAGCTAAGTTTTGTTGAGACCTCACAAACTCTATAGATATCACCCCATTCGTGATCAGCTCACGAATCATGCTATGCCTGACACCTAAGTGTCTAGACTTTCCATTGTACATCTGGCTATAAGCCTTTGCCAATGTAACAACACTATCACAACGGATAAAAACAGGTGCTATAGATTTAACCTATAATGGAATCTCAAGGAGCAAGATTTTCAACCATTCAGCTTCCTTACCAGCAGCTACTAGAGTCACAAATTCAGATTCCATTGTTGAACCAGTAATGCAAGTTTGCTTCTTGAAAGCCTAAGAAATTGCACCACCACTAAGCAGGAATACCCAACCACTTGTAGACGAATTGTCCTTAGTGTTGCTGATCCAGCTTGCATCAGTGTAACCTTCCAACACTGAAGGATAACCAATATATGTCAATCTATAGTCCATGGTTTTCTTCAAGTACTTCAGTACCTGTTGAATTGCTTGCCAATGCTGAGTGCCAAGATTACTAGTATACATGCTCAGTTTACCTACAACAAATGCAATGTCAGGCCTTATACAAGTCATGGCATACTTTAAGCAGTCAATCACCCTAGAATACTTAAGTTGATATACAGCCTGACTATTATTGGGCATCAGCTTCTCACTTATATCCATAGGAGTACTTACTGGAGTGCAATCAAAGTAATTGAATTTCTTTAGTACCTTCTCAATATAATGAGACTGATAAATTGCTATCCAATTAATTTCATGTTTAATCCTAATGCCTAGGATAACATCAGCCTCCCCCATGTCCTTCATAGAGAACCTTGATGACAAAAATTCCTTTGTCAGGTCAACCTGAACTTGGTCCGTGCCAAAGATCAGCATGTCATCAACAAATAGGCAAATGATGACTCATTTACCAGTTTCATCAAATTTTCTATATACACATCTGTCAGCTTGGTTAAGTAAATAACCATTAGACAAAACTACTTTATCAAACTTTTGATGCCATTGCTTAGGTGTCTGCTTCAGTCCATATAAAGACTTAATTAGTTTACACACCTTATTTGTAGGCATGATGAACGCTCCTGAGGTTGGTTCATATATACCTCATCATCCAAGTCACCGATTCAAGAAAGTTGTCTTCACATCCATCTGATGAATAATCAGATTTTGAATTGATGCCATAGCAATCAGCAGTCTTATGGTACTGATACGTGCCACTGGAGCATAAGTATCAAAGTAGTCTATCCTTGACTTTTGTTTAAAGCCTTGAATAACCAGCCTTGCCTTGAAATTTTCAATAGTTCCATCTACCTTTAGTTTTCTTTTGAAGATCCATTTGCAACCAAGAGCTTTGCAACCTAGAGGTAGAACAGCCAACACCCAAGTGTTGTTGCCCATGATAGAGTCCATCTCATCATTAATTGTTTCTTTCTGGAAAGCAACATCCTAGGACTTTATTGCTTTATCAAATGTTTTGGGGTCATCCTTAACATTAAAGCAATAGGAGTGTTGGTCAGAGACCTCATCCCTTGTTCCTTTAATTAAGTATAATTGAAATTCAGGTCCAAAATCCTTTGGAGTCCTATTCCTTTTGCTTTTTCTAAGCTCAGGTTTAGGTTGCTGAACAACCTATTCAGTAACATCTTCAAGCACCACTGAACCACCAATGTATTCAGTTTCATTAGGAATCCTGAGACTTGGTCTAAGGACAAAAGATTGAATTCCTTGATTTAATTATAGAGTTAATTGAAACTGAATCATTAGGCTCAATGACATAGAACCTAAAAGCCTTGGAATGCTCAGAATATCCAACAAAGATGCATTCAATGCCTCTTTCAGCTAAATTTTTTAGCTTTGGATCAGGGAGTCTTACAACTGCCCTACAACCTCAAACCCTGAGGTAGTTCAGGTCTGGTTTCCTTTTAGTCCAGAGTTCATAAGGGGTAATCCTATTCTTTTTATTGAGAACCCTATTTAATAAATAGCAAACTGTTAACATAGCTTCACCCCAGGACCCTTGACTTAGTCTTGAGTAGGACAACATGGAATTAACCATTTCTTTTAGTACTCTATTTTTTCTTTCAGATATACCATTTTGTTGTAGAGTATAGGGGGCAGTCGTTTCATGGATAATATCAACAGACTAAAAATACAAAGTATCTATGTACTCACCTCCCCTATCAGTCATAAATCTTTTGATTTGGGACCCTTATTGTAATTCAACTTCAGTTTTGAATACTTTGAATTTATCTAATGATTCATCCTTTTATTGTTATAAATAAACATAGCAAAACCTAGAAGCATCATCAATAAATATCACAAAGTATTTTGTATTCCCCAATGAAGGAGTATCATGCAAATCACATAAATAACTGTAGATCAGCTCCAAAACTTCAGTTTTACGTTTTACATTTTGAAATGGTTTCTTAGTTATTTTGTTCAGCATGCAAGTCTTACACTTTTCAGTGTCCATGTCAAAAGTTGGTATTAACCCGTCCTTAGACATATCTTGCATCCTCTTAAAGTGGACATGGCCCAGTCTAGCATGCCATAGGATTGAATCATTTAGTTTAGAGGTTGACATAAAGGTTGAAGCAATATTATCATTAACATTATTAAGCCTGAACATTTGATTACTTAAATAACCAAAACCAATAAACACACCATGTTTGGATAAAACAAATTTATTAGATTCAATCACTTGTTTATAACCACAATTATTCAAAACACTACTAGAAACCAAATTCTTCCTTATATTAGGAACATGCAAAACATTAAACAACAAAACAATCTTTCCAGAACTAAACTTAAGATCTACACAACCACGTCCATGCACCAGGGCTGTTGACTCATTTCCCATGTGAAGAATAGATCCATCATTCAGCGACTCATAGGTCTTGAACCAGCATCTATCTTTACACACATGAACTGTTGCTCCTGAGTCAACCCACCACGCAACATCATCATCCTGCACAAAGTAAGCTTCAGATACATATGTAACATAATAAACCTGAAAAGATTTATTAAACATATTCTGACCTTTCAGCGAGTTGGTAGAACCATCCACTAAACCATTTGTGCCTGAACCATTGGCTTTGTTGCCAACTTTTCCACCTTTGCAATCCTTTTTCAAGTGTCCATGTTTCCCACACTTCTAACAAGTCACTTTATACTTTTTGTAAGGACCGGCTTTAATGTTATCATGATGCATACGTTTACCCTTGTTGTCATTATACATGGAGGAGTTGTTATGCTCCACCATATTGACAACTGAAGTACCAGCAACATTGTTGCCTTTTGGCTTGTCATTATCCTACATCTTGAGGACTCCTCAATATGCAGATGACTGCCCAACTCAACAAGAGTTAATTCCTCCTTCAAATATTTAAAGGTGTGCTTGAAATCTTTCTATGAAGGAGGGAGTTTGTCAATGATACAAGAGACATGAATGGCCTCATCTAAGTTCATCTTATGTTGTGTAAACCTTCCAAGTATATTAAGAAGTTCATTGTATTGTTTCATAACTAGTCTTGAATCAGTCATTTTGTAATTGGTGAAATTACTAACAAGGAACTACTTACTTGATGCATCCTCAGCCATATATTTAGCCTCCAAGGAATTCTATAGTTCTTTGGAAGATTCCACATTCTTGTAAATATCAAATAAAGAATCAGACATACCATTGAGGATTAAACCTCTGCAGACATAGTCATCGTTGTCCCACTTGGCCCTTTTCCTAATTTGTTCCACGGTTGCATTATCACCACCATCTTCAGGAATAGGAGTAGTCAAAACATACACCACACTCATGCTGGAAAGCAAGAAGTGCATATTCTTTTGCCATCTTCTAAAGTCCATCCCTTTAAACTTGTCAAGCTTGGAAAAGTTTGAAGCCATGTGTTTCATAGCAGCAGCATCCATTAATTATCACAAAATAATCTTCTTTGATTGTTGGTTGTAGTAGATCCCAGATCAGGGTAAAGACAATCAATAGCCTAGCTAATTACCAAGATGGTTACCGAATATCACTTGAAGTCGTGTAATCACTTTCCAAAGAAGATTATTCGACCATATGCCGGGGTTACACAAATACCTCCTTAAGATAAAACCAAGTGTTTTATCTTGTTCTAGGAACATATCAAGAACCTTGTGTTTCTATGTGTTTTTATTTTCTGTCTCTTTTTCCATGCAATTGTGATCTCTATTTATAAGGGAAAACTCAAAACCTATTAATGGAATTAATGAGAGATTAATGACCAATTAATCTCTTCCATAATTATCCTCCATAATTTAGGAATTAGTGATTACATGACCAAATTACATATATTGTCATTAATGTAGTCAAATATGCCACTTAAATAGGAAAAAGATATTACAAAACATTTAATGTAGTCAAACCTGCCAACCACCTATTTAATTCTAACCACTAAAAGAGTTAAGGAAAATCAGTGACTTAATGGGTGCACACTCCGTCCCTCCAAAGCCATTTCCAAGTATGATCTGATTCCCACAATTGCACTAAATTTCCAACAGACCACACACACAAACCATAACCACACACGCAAAACAATCGGTTTCTAAAACAACACTACAAGAGTTAATTCCTCCTTCAAATGTTTCAAAGTGTGCTTGAAATCTTTCCAAGAAGGAGGGAGTTTGTCAATGATATAAGAGACCTGAATGGCCTCATCCATGTTCATCTTATGTTGTGTAAACCTTCCAAGTATATTAAGAAGTTCATTGTATTGTTCCATAACTGGTCTTGAATCAGTCATTTTGTAATTGGTGAAATTACTAACAAGGAACTACTTACTTGATGCATCCTCAACCATATATTTGGCCTCCAAGGAATTCTATAGTTCTTTGGAAGATTCAACATTCTTGTAAATATCAAATAAAGAATCAGACATACCATTGCAGATTAAACCTCTGCAGACATAGTCATTATTGTCCCACTTGGCCCTTTTCCTAATTTGTTCCACGGTTGCATCATCACCACCAACTACAGGAATAGGAGTAGTCAACACATACACCACACTCATGCTGGAAAGCAAGAAGTGCATCTTCTTTTGCCATCTTCTAAAGTCTATCCCTTCAAACTTGTTAAGCTTGGCAAAGTTTGAAGCCATATGTTTCATAGCAGCAGCATCCATTGATTATCATAAAATAATCTTCTTTGATTGTTGGTTGTAGTAGATCCCAGATCAGGGTGAAGACAATCAATAGCCTAGCTAATTAGCAAGATGGTTACCGGATATGTAATCACTTTCCAAACAAGATTATTCGACCCTATTCCTGGGTTACACAAATACCTCCTTAAGATAAAACCAAGTGTTTTATCTTGTTCTAGGAACATATCAAGAACCTTGTGTTTCTATGTGTTTTTATTTTCTGTCTCTTTTTCCATGCAATTGTGATCTCGGTGCTTTGATCGTGATTAGATTTTTGGTTGGGGTTTATCTTGCTTAGATTTGGGGTCTCTCTTCTTTAACTATTTTTCTTAAGTATTACACATAAGCATGGCCGTGTATTATAGATAAGCAGCTGCCCTTTAATATAAAGGTATAACAAGATCCAGCACATGAATTATAGTAAGTTTGTTTTTAATTCTGTTTAATTTTGAATATCGATTTGAGTTTTTTTGTTTTGTTTTTGAGGATTTTGTTAAACTGAAATTATGTTTAATTTGGAATTTTATGGGGTTGGGTTTAATTATGTTTAATCTGAATGGGTGTGTGCGAGATGATCTTTATGGATGAAAATATTAAAGTAGATAGCTTCTTTTAGCTTAACCCAAAAAAAAAATAACACGAAAGTGTAAAAAAACTGATAGTGTGTGTTTGCTTGGATTTTAGGCATGTTTGGACGAGGCTGAGACCATGATGCCGAATGGTGTTTTGCTTGGCTTATGAACATAAATCTTAAGTTGTGTCGTCTCACATTTTTTTTGCGTATTCGGTTTGCTGCAAATATGTGGCTGGCATTTAGAAGTTATGGTTGTTTGCGGGTTAAGTGTTTTCGTGTGGCGACTCCCATTTCTCTTATCTTATGAGCACAAATAGTAAGGTGGCTATATGTTGTATATGTGTTGTGCCGACTGACGTTGTCGATGAATATGGTATACGTTTAGTGTGCTACTTATATTCTATCTCTAACGACTTGCTGAAATACCATGGGTGAAAGCCACCTGTATCTTGGCGTGGCAACACTATCTAAAAAGTGTTTGTAGCCATGAAGGACTCAGATACCATTTTGTTGGTAGAAACGACATGTATCTTGGCAGGGCAACATGATAAAAAAGTGTTTGCAGCCATAAGTTGCGTATGTAAGCCGAAACAAACACTCCTAACTTTTAACTATGAAAATGTTACTTCATATATGATATGACATATCACTGTGTTTTTTTGCATAATTATGAAGTGTTATAGATTGATGAATTAGGTTCAATGGTTATGCATAAAGCTAGATTATCAAAATATTTAATAACCCGAGTCCACATGTTTTTCTTTTTGTCACTGTTTTTAACATCACCAGAATAGTTCTCCACCATAGGTAAGATCCACATTCATTAAATTAGGTCAGCACCTACTTTTAGGACCCAGTTTCTTTTCCAATTTCCTGGACGTCGCCATTTGTGCACTTGGCTTCCCCTAAATCTAGTAGTGTAGTGTTGTTTTTGGTATCAATTTCCTGGGCATCGAGTTCTCTTCAAAAGATCTATATAGTTGCCTTTGGTTGGCATCATGAAGAGAAAGAAAAGTACGGAAGCGAAAGACAACATGGTAAGCCAAGCCACAGACATCTAGCCCACATATCAAACGTAGTGTACTAACACAGGTGAGAACAAGGTTTCTTATTTTTTGACCATGTTAATTTCTGATTTTTTGACTTATTTGTGCTGAAAACATTTTTTTCTCTTTTCATTTGTGTCGCGTAGTTTTAATGGTGTTCTGCTCTGTAACACACATTTTATTTATTCCAACCTATATCTTTTAGCAATGCTTAGACATTCGGTTTCTAAATTTATTTTCTATAGACAATTTCATGTAGGTGCGGGTGTGTCTTATAATCTGTTTCGGCATAAGGTAAAGCCCGAAAATGCAACAACGTCAGTTAAACCTCTTCAATCTCTAACCAGATAGCCATGAACCAATGGTAAGCATTGTGTTTTATAAAGTTGTGATGATCATATAACCAACTATTTAAGTGCTTGCCTGATTTGGATTATCCAATGATTGAATTTCTTATATCAGAACGTTACCAACCTTAATTTGCCAACTATTTGATATATTAAACATTTGCGGCTTTCATTAGAAGATTTGTATGCCATGATTTGTATTCTTATAAAAAACATGATTTGTTTTGGTGGAAAACACATATGAGGAGCCTTTGTGTGTGTTGTTGTTGTGTGAGAAGCCTACAATACATAAATGAACCCTCAAATAAGCTTTTCTTTTTGCTGATTTTATATATAAAATAGTTGGAGCTTATTAACTTGCGTTTATGGGTTTATATAAGTTGATAAGAAAGTCGAGTTTAACATTGTTAAAAAGTAATGAACGACTTTAGGGTAGGCAAATATGTGTTTATATGTGATGTTGTGAAAAGAAATGTATAAAGGCATGGATACTGATATGTAAAAGCAAACATAATAGGTGGAATAGGAAAACTCATGGAATTTTATGTGGATGGTTGTTTTAGATGAGATACATTGCGTTATGTATGTCAAATGACTTGGTTCTTTTATTGAATGTTAGGAAAACTAGTAATTGGTAAAGGTTGATACGTTGTCGAGAGCTAAGAAGTTACGTTTTTTCAGTTGCGGATTGGTGACTACAATTTATGTGTCAAGTCTCTACCAGGTAGGCTTTTATGTAAGTGTCATAAGTTTGAATATTAAGGATGTTAATGATTTTTTTCTTGATCATAAGTTTGAATCTCATAAAAGGTATATAGTCTTAGAAGTTTTAATTTGGCTTACAGGTCGGTCTCATTATCCGATTAATGTATGTTTCCATGTTAAAAGGCGCATGAGCCCGTCTTAGGAGTTGGAAACAGGCAGTAGGAAGAGAATCAAAATTCTTTCCTTGGGTTTGCGGTTTAACGTTATATTTTGCTTTTTAACTTAAAGTTTCAATTATCATTGTTGATACGAAAAGGAACACACGGAGGACGGCGATATGCAGAAACATATTGAAGAAATGACAGAGATTTATGTTTTTACAAGAATGGTATGAATTTTGAGGAGTTGGAGGTAAGTCGACTTTTAATTTTAGTTTTATTTGCATAATATTATTTGTGGTGTTGCCAAAAAAGTCTTCATTTTATTGTTTTTTTATGCGATTAAGATAATTTTATGATGTGGTATTGATTGGTTTTTGTAGTTAGAATTCGAGTGAGAGGAATGTAAGGACAACAAAGAGCAAGACTTCAATGGTTGATGTGTTCATACACTGTTGAATTTCTCAGCATCCAAATCAAGGTATCCATTTCTTTTCTTATGTTTAGGTATACTCTTTCTTATATGGATTGATAGAAATTTCAACCCGGACCAATATTGATGACAACAAATGTGGGAGTGCAGAACCACTGACCCAAACACCCATAATGGGCAGACCTATTAATATGTGATGAATTTGAGTGTTTTGCTCTACCTGATGTTGCTTTGGTTTCAATGTTAAATGTTAACTGTCACTTTGACACTAGGCTATCTACCAACATGTTTCCTTTTAATTTAGTTTGCATTATGTTTGTTTTTAATTATTTTTTTAATTGAACCCATTTAAGACATTAGAGATAGAACATAACCTCAATCAGCCTAATGGGTTAAAATTACCTCCTGCAATGTTTATGCGTATTTTATGTCGTGTAAGTTATCTAAACTTTTATTGGTTATGTTTTCTAGCATATTTTCCCCTTAAATGGGCATATTGCCAGACCCAGAGAGCGTCTAGTTGGTTATTCTCAACCAACTGAAATTACACACACATTCTAAAGACGGGTTTATCAACCGAGTTATTTAGTTACACTTCATTTAGATTACTTGGTACAAGTAAAATATAAGATGATGTCTGTTATAGTTAGTTTTGGGGTGTACAAATAGTACTCCATAAGGTCATACATGAAAACTGTGGATGACTCCTACATCGAGAGCTGCCATGAGGTTTGGTCGACAACTCACATATTGGAATTATCGAGTTCTTAGATAGGAATATGGGATAACGACATATTTAAGTTTCAAAGTTGTTTATATTGTGTCCATGTATTGATCAATTTCTACTTTTCATATGATATATTGCAGACACGTACATGACAGTTTTGAAAGGATGGTTGCCATTAAAAAGGGACTCGATCAAGGCTAAAGTTGTACATTACCAGCTTTGTCAATGGTGGAAAGGCAGAGTCTCGACTGCAGTCAGCACTATGTCCAAGCATAATGGATTTAAGTACAAGAGTCAACAACATATACTTCTGTAATGCCATTAAATATCTCCATTTTAATGGTATATAATACATATTTTTAATTTTTAGTGTGTAACTATTTGAAAATTGAAGTGTTGTAACTATTAAAATAAGTAGATAAAACTTATATTGCTTTTGTATTTAGGTATCCAAACCTACGAAGTTACACTTCTAATCACATTGGGTTTTTAAAATTTTTATTGTTTGGGATTATTCCACATGGGTCTGAGAACGCAAACAATAAAACAGAAAACCCAACGTTCCACAGCAGAGCGCGACTTAAAAACCTTGTTGATAGTCTCCTTCAATTGTATAGAATTGTAATATACTAATGTATATGTACACCATATATATTTTCTTCGGTCAACTCGATCGAGTCAATTTTGGTCTTTCTGAGACAGCCACGGGGTTCTAGCATGGTGTCAAAAGACTGTGTAAAAGGGACATACTTGTCAACCTATCAAGCATCATCGATCAATGTTAGTACAAATTGTGTTACGGGTTTGAATTGGACCTGGATCGCTTTTTGGGCCAGGCCAACTAGATGTAAATGGATTAAATCTTGTACTAAATCAAGTGATTTAGATAGTTTCCTGCTAAAATAAAGATAAATCGTTAGTCTTACCGTGGGGACGGACCCCACGATTAGACTCTGGCGTGAGAGTAAGTATTCATGTTTTGTCAAAGAATGTCAGAGTGTGTGTGTGTAAAATGTGGTCAGAAAATCATACCTTATGGGGTGTCAGGGTACCCCTATTTATAGGTGAGCCAAATATTAGGTTTTCCTAGTATTTCACTTATTCCTGTTAGTGAGCTAGAGTGGGTCCCTTGTCTAGCAAGGGTCCGCAATGAACCGTGTCTTGCGAACGTTAATTCCCTTCCGCGGTCGTTTCTTGGTTCGCGAAGGGTTTGTCACGTTTGT
>BQNB010067796.1:2379-31143 GCA_026074375.1 Tanacetum coccineum | reverse complement strand
CACAACGGCTTGGCCCCGCCATAATATTTCTTCTCCCCGTGCCCTGCAGCGTAAGCTTTGCCAGTATTTTGCCTCTTGTTCGGTTGTTGTTGGTTCTGATTGTTCTTGGAAGTGTTATTCAACTTCCTCTTGTTCTCAGCCTGGCGTTCAGAAAGAGTGCTGATCTTTTTGTCCACACATTTCTGAAACTTCACTATTGGACACTCACTCTTGAAGTGTCTCAGACTTCCACACTCATAACAGGCGTGAGTTCGTTGATTCCTAGCAGCAACAGGATTCCTATAATCCTGGGTCATGTGGTCAACCTTCTTGCAATTCCTGAACTTTACAGTACATTGCCCATTGTGGTTACCTTCCCACTTTCTCTTGTTGTTAGCATTCTCTGCTACCTTGCATTCTTGTTGTTCGGTCTGGCTTATTGACTTACGGGCCATGTTGGTTTTCGTCTCATAAATGGCAATAGCCTCGATAGCATTAGCCACTCGCTCGGCTATAACCCGCTCAATTTCCTCAACACTCATCCCTTGATCAACAGTTGTCATTGTTTCCTGAAAGTCACAGGGAACAAAATGTATATGAAGTTTCATTCAAGGGAAAATCATGACACTCCGTGATCCCAACAAGTAGGTAAGGTGAGACCACGTTATGCATAGATATAAGATAACAGCAACCATAGCATAAATAAATCCCCATCGTCCAGTAGCATGATCATAACCAACAGCGTAAGTTAATACTTAATACATCATTTTACATGAGTAAAAGAGTACAAGCTTTTAATTAACACTACCAACCGAGTATTACTCAAGTTTAGTGGAATACAAAATGAGCTACACTGACAAATCTATTTGTCTATGGCCAGGGTGCCTCTCAAGATTCTAGATGCTAGACTCTTATGTTATCTTTAAGTGACTCCACATTCTCTGGTGGTGGTGATGATGAAGGTAGTGTAGCAACATCTCGGTAATGCCTGCCTTAGCAGATGGTGATCGTGGAGTATGGTGTTAAATAAACATCCGTACTGTACGGGATTTGGTCTCAAAAGACAAGATGATATGGTGTGGGTGGCCTAGGAGCAGACTCATCAGTCGTAATTGCCTCTGCATCCTCAGCTTGAGGGGATAGGATCATCTGTAGGTACAGTAGGAGGGTCGACTAGAGCTAGGTGCTCCTCCTCCTCCCCGTCCTCCTCATCCTTCTCAACATCATCATCATCGTTGTCATCATCAGATGGCTCATTATCATAATTGTCTCATCCGTCGGCAGGATGGTCAGCAGGATCCTCCTCAGGGTCCTCCTTATCCTCTTCCGGATTAGAGTCAGCAATGTAGCCTGGTGATAAGGCTGTAGGTGAGGCATCAGCAGATAGAGGCTGATCCTTCATTAGTTCCTCTAGCTCCTCATCAGAAGCTCAATGGAATCTCCATGGCTCGGAATTAATATAAACAGACGTGTAGGAAATCGTCTATAATGAAAACATAACCGCTTGCAGCGAGCAAAACTTAACTTATATAAATATATTATATAAGGCTGGTATGGTAGATACGAGTATGCACTTATGGCATAAATGAATGATGGTAAGGTATCATATTCGATAGCTTAATGTTTAGGTAGCGCTTAGGACCTACGAGCTTATCGTACTACCTTGCCTAAAGAAATATTCCCCTATTTATATAAATAGCCCTTATATAAATAATTGTAGAGTTGTGCGAAAGAATGCAAACTCATCTTTGTATATATACAATATACCCTCATAGTAATATACGTACTATAATATAAACACGTATATCAATTATGAATGCATCTAGTCCCACTAATGCAACAAATAGTGTATGCATGAATGTATGCACATATGTATGTCCCGTGTACAACCCCGTTGTATGAATTCGTTGTTTGAAAATGGTTATAGTCCAGCAAAAACATTTGACCTGGTTCTCTATAACCTTGGCTCTTGATACCAATCTGTAACACCCCCAAATTGGGTCGCAGCGGAATAAGGGTCCGGGGCGTGTTACTTCAAGATCAACAGCACAAGATATATAAGAACGACACAAAAAGTCGTTTAAAATGATACATTGGATTTAATTGAAAGACTTGATACAAAAGCATATAGCTTTACTTGTTCACTGTTGAGTATTACAAAAGTTGTCAATACATTTCCCAAAATATGATGCACCTAAATCTTTAAGCGTGCAATCCAAAATGTAACCCAATGCATCCCTGGCATCCCATGCCTATTGATCTCCTGAAAACATTGCTTAAAACGTCAACAAAAATGTTGGTGAATTCATAGGTTTGATAAATCATAATATGCAGGACCGCAAGACTTTTTAGTGATAATGCAACACATGCAGATCTCAGATTACATTTACACTAAGCTCATGACACTGAAGCTCGACAGTCTTGTTCGCAAAATATTGCTACTCAGCCGCATTGATAGTTTTCTAACCCGATTAACATCCTGAGCGGTGATAGCTGTCACCGAACGGGGAGGTCGTTTTCCCAAAATAGATCTATAAATTAACATTCGTTGCTCACATAATGTATTTCCCAACTACACTATGCAATTGAAGTTCATGATAATGGGCTTAACTTGGGTTTCGTTACTTAGGCAAACATGTAATTCAATGCTAAATATCCCTTGCCGTCACTAATTTGTATAACAATCATGTTTCACCCCACAATAATAGTAAATCAGTAAAACTGTAAAAAATAGTGGGGGCTATGAACTCACCTCAAGTGAGTGATCTGATAATTTATATCAAGTGTGGGAATGCTTCACGATTATTCCCGAATGCAACCTAATTCAATATAGGTCGTATAAGTACCGAGTACTTTAATTAATAACATTATATAATCCTATAGTTGTTACATCGTACTATCGTTCGGGCTATCATAATCAAGAGGTCATGTAGTGAACGTATGAGGAGCTAGGACACTTTAAATCGTAAATCCAGCAACTCGTCGATACGCCACCCCGAAGAGGCCTCATTATGAACTCCTAGTATTTAGCACTTCGATAACCACGTTATATTCTATATAGCTCCATCCACCATCTAAATGTTTGAGTGAAAAAAGTTTTATTATAATTGTAAAACATTTATAATTATCTGAATAATGTAATTGTAGTTATTCCTGGTAGTTATAGTTACTCCTGGTAGTTATAGTTATTACTACTGGTAGTGTTGTAGTTCCTCCTGGTAGTGTTGTTACTACTGGTAGTGTTGTAGTTCCTCCTGGTAGTGTTGTTACTACTGGTAGTGTTGTAGTTCCTCCTGGTAGTGTATTAGTTTATTTTCTAAGTCTGACCCGACTATAATGACCCACTAAATCACATTTTCATGACTCGGGTTCTAAAGAGAATTTATGCGAAACGATATTTTGAACAACTTTCCAGTTTTGTCCGAGACCCGAAACTCGACCGAAATGGGCGAAAAAGCACTCGCATCAGATCTGATGCAGTGTATTAATTACCAAAAAGCCAGATTTTGCCCCCGCCTTACGACCCGTTATCACTCGCTTTTAGACTTAAAGAACCTCGCGGGGAAGTAAAACGACCTTCCGAACGACTTTCATGTTTCGGCCGAAGGCCGAAACGGACTCGAAAGTGCCGCAAATACCATCTTAAAATTCTGACAGAAACTACTAACTTAACAAAAGCTGGATTTTTATACCTCGAATATATACCTTGTTTTCGCTCTAACTTTTTCGTTATAAATCGGTTTTTCGAGTTTCTTATCATTTTGGAATCGTCACGAGACGTATTATTTTTATATGAGGTCAAACCCACTGTATGAATTTCGGATTTAAAACAGCCCCTAAGTATTTATGTGTATAACTTTATAAAAACCTTGTTTTATGTATTAAAAAGTCCTTAGTGGTGATTATAGCCATATTTAACATATAACACATAAAATCATAAGAAATGAAAGTATGAAGGAATTAGGAAGACCTTAGTGATAATGTATGAGATGAGAAATAAGTGCTAAACCTGTGTTTAGACTTAAAAACAAAGCTTACAAGGCGTTTTAAACCCAGAGTAGTTTGAAACCTCTATCTTCCCTTTTCTTCTTAATCCTTTGCAAATGATGAACAATGCTTGCCAACACCTTAGTGTGTTATTGGAGTTGATGTGTATAGGCTTGAATGGATTGTAGAAAAATTTTGTATGATTGTTTTAGGTGGGCGTTATTGAGCGTGGCAGTATAGAGAGAAATGGGAGAGATTTTGGTGTTTTACTCCTTAGGAATGTGTTTGTTTGTTTTTTTACTAGTTAGCTTTATATAGGGCTTAAACTAAGGTTAAGTAAACTCTAGTTAAGTTAACTAGGGTTAAGTTTAAAGGAATATTCTAAAGATATTTTAGACTAAATATTCTAAAGAATTCTCTGTAATAATATTATTAAAATTTCTAGAAAAATATCTTAAAAAAAAATACGAAAGTTATATATTATCTTCGTGATTATTTATATTAACACCTTGTTTGACGTATCATTGTTTGGTGCATTTTACGTTAACTGATCATTTGGTTTATAGCTTACGCGATTTAACGTAAAGATTTCCATTAAAAAACAAACGGGTCAATACTAAAATTAAATATTTTTTGTGACTTTATAACGTCGTTTCATTGTCCGAAATAGGGGTGTTATAATTAAGCACAGCCGAAATGCAAAGAGTTATCAACTCAGTTGCAAGAACTTTCTGACAGGGATGATAAGACCCAGTTCTCACCCTGGGAGCACCGGTTTTGTTTGTGAAAAAGAAAGATGGTTCTTTTAGGATGTGTATCGTTACCGTGAAACTGAAACAAAGCCTACTGTGAAGAAGGATACACACTTCGAGATCGACGATTTGTTTGATCAATTGATAGGGTCAAGAGTCTACTCTAAGAATCGACATGAGATCTGGTTAACATCAACGCAGAGTTCGTGAGGATGACATTTCAAGGCAGCTTTAGGACTCGTATGGTACTTAGAGTTCCAAGTAATGTTCATTTGGTTTGACTAACGCATGGCTATTTTCATGGGATTGATGAAATTGGGTGTGCATACCATTATTCTGGATAGATTCGTGATTGTATTCATCGATGATATTTTGATCTACTCTAAAAGCAGAAAGGAGCATAAAGGACATCTTAAGTTGATCTTGAATTTATTGAAGAAGGAAGAATTGTACGCCAAGTTCTTAAAGTGTGAGTTTTGGCTGTCGAAGGTACAATTTCTTGGTCATGTGATTGATAGTGAAGGCATTCACGTTGATCCTGCGAAGATTGAGGCAATCAAGGATTGGGCGTCACCCAAGACACCCACCGAGATTTGTCAATTTCTAGGTTTGGCCGGTTACTACCAACGATTTATCAAAGGCTTTTCAAAAATCGCTAGACCTATGACGAAATTGACTCAGAAGAGCGTGAAGTTTGAATGGGGAGAAAGGATAAGTGATTCAGTTGTTGAAGCAAAAGTTGTGTAGTGTGCCGATTTGGGCTTTACCAGAGGAAGTGAGTAAAACTTCGTGATATATTGCGATGCTTCGCATAAAGGGTTGGGCGCGATTTTGATGCAGGAGAGAGAAGGTCATAGCTTACGCATCACGCCAACTCAAGGTTCATGAGAAGAACTATACTACACACGACCTAGAGCTTGGTGCAGTAGTGTTTGCCCTAAAAATGTGGAGACATTATCTGTACGGTACCAAGTGCATTGTGTTCTTGATATATAAGGGTTTGCAACTCAAAATTTTTTTCTCGGGGGGCCCAGAAGGATGCTGAATTATGACGGCAAAGACGTTGGTCTATGAATTGTTGAGCGACTATGACTATGAGATTTGATATCACCCAGGAAAGGCGAACGTGGTGGTGATGCCCCTGAGTTGAAAGGGAAAGAGCAAGCCGCTCGAGTTCGAGACTTGGTATGGACTATAGGGTTAAACCTTCCTAAGCAATTTGACGTGCTCAATCGGGGGATAATAGCCAGAAAGGAAGAGAACTTCATTAATGAAGATTTGCGTAACATGATTAACAAGTTAGAACCTCGCGCTGATGGAACGTTATGCTTAAACAATCGAAGTTAGATTTCGTGTCTTGGTGATTTGAGGGTCTTGATTATGCATGATTCGCATAAGTCAAAGTATTCCATCCACCCTGGATCGGATAAGATGTATCAGGACTTGAAGAAGTTATATTGGTGGCCTAACATGAAAGCAGAAATTGCCACTTATGTCAGCAAGTGTTTAACATGTGCAAAGGTTTAAGATACGGAATATCAGAAAACCATCTGGTTTGTTGGTTCAAACCAGAGACCCCACAATGGTAATTGGGAACTTATAATGGACTTTGTGACGAAACTGCCGAGAACAGCGGCTGGGCAAGACACGATTTGGGTAATCGTTGATCGTCTCACTAAATCTGCTCATTTCTTGCCTATGAGAGAAGATGACACGTTAGAAAAATTGAAGAGACAATACTTGAAGGAAGTAGTCTCAAAGCATGGAGTACCGGTTTCGATCATCTCTGATCGCGATGGAAAATTTACTTCACATTTTTGGAAGTCTCTACATAAAGCATTAGGTACTCGATTGGATATGAGTACAGCCTACCATCCAGAGACCGATGGTCAGAGTGAGAGAACCATTCAAACGTTAGAGGATATGTTATGTGCCTGTGTACTCGACTTTGGAAAAGGTTGGATAAACACTTACCGTTGGTAGAATTTTCATATAACAACAGTTACCATACCAGCATTAAGGCTGCTCTGTTTGAAGCGTCGTATAAGCGCAAGTGTCGATCACCCATCTGCTAGGCTGAAGTTGGGGATAGTCAGCTCACTAGCCCAAAGATCATCTACGAGACAACCGAGAGAATAGTTCAAATCAAGAGCCATATCCAAGCCGCCCGTGATCGTCAAAAGAGCTATGCCGATGAAGACAAAAACCTCTTGAGTTTCAAGTAGGAGATAAGGTCATGTTGAAAGTATCTCCTTGGAAAGGAGTAATACGTTTCAGCAAACGGGGAAAGCTAAACCCTCGTTATATTGGACCTTTTAAGATCATTGCCAAAGTAGGAACCGTTGCATTGTCTAGGAATTCCAGAGATTTTGTGTTTGAGTTCATAGTACGTTTTCACGTCTCGAAATTAAAGAAAGTGCATGGGGCTTTGATGAACGCTGGCTATACCATTGGTTGGATCCATGTTGACGACAAATAGAATTTAATCGAGAACCCTGTCGAGATTATGACCGTGAGGTCTAGCGTTGAAGCAGAGTCGTATTCCGATTGTCAAAGTGCGCTGGAACCTCCAAGAGAGGTTCTGAGTTCACTGGGATCGGAAGACCAAATGCAAAAGAAATACCCGCATCTTTTCACCAACTCTGCACCCGCCACAGAGGTTGCGTCCTAAGCTTTGAGGACAAAGCTTCTTTAACGGGGAAAGAATGTGACAACTCGAGAATTTCCGTTCAGTAAATTAGCCGTTTCCGTGTAGAAATTTGAATTTTTAAATGTTTCGTTTAGCTTTACCGTTTAACCGGGAAGTTATTTTGTTATTATCTGAGAATCGTCACTGGGAGTGAACCGGGACACCAAAACGTTGTAGTATTGGCAATTGCTCGTTTTTATGTTTTAAGACAATATTTAAAATTCGTAATTTTTCGTGTTACCGTTACTCGTTTCGTTAGTTACGTGATACATGTTTAAAACTACAACTATAACTACTCGTTTCGTTGTTCGAGTTGATTGTTATTTCATCCGGGTATTTTGTAAAACAACGTTTAGGTTGTTCTTAGTTTCTATTCATCTTTCGTCGTGTTTCTTTGTAAGTCATCTTTACTTTTTCATAAATAAGTTGTACTTTTGCATTCGTATGATCATTCCGAACAAGGTGTACAAAGCGGATCGTTGTGAAAATCATTATCTATTTTTCTATAAAACTACAAGTCTCTAAGTTTAATCTTTTTGTTTATAAATAAAAGAACATAAAAAGTTTTTTTACTTTTGTGTTAATTAGTTCGTTGTGCTATATATATTTTTTTAATATAATTTATATATATATATATATATATATATTATATATAATACATATATATTATATATATATATATATAATATATGATCATATATAGTTTTTCACTAGGCTATTATCGTTTATTTAAGATTTATCGTATATTTAGTTTTAAGTATTATTGGCGAAGAGATTAAGTTAGATGTTGGATTTGTTGGAAGTGTAAATTGAATGTCGAAGAGGTTTAGGTTTAGAACGGATTTGTTGCGATATTTGAGGTGTTGTCGAAATGTCGGATATGATTTCGAGTCAATAAAAAGAGGTACTTTGAAAACGGGTATTATTCCAGAGTCGAGGTTGATAAAAATGGAAAGTCGATATTTTTAGAAAGGTCATGCCGAAATTTCATAAACTTTATAAAAGCATCGAAAATATACTTTTATTATCAAACTTATGATAAAATGTAGAAAAACGTTAAGTGTCGAGTTTAGGTCAACATTTTTGGTCGTTGAGTCAACGTTGATGTGTCGGGACACTAAAAGACGAAATACACTAAAAGACGAAATACACTAAAAGACGAAATGCACTAAAAGACAAAATACACTAAAAGACGAAATACACTAAAAGACGAAATATTTTTGAAGATGTTTCAAAACGTCGAGACTTGTCAAAACTTATAACTTTCGAAAGTACGTTTTAAAAAGGGATACGCCGTGTCTACTCGTGCTCGGATGATCAGTTCTTGCGTTAAGCGTTATTCGTTGTACATCATTCTTAAACGACGACTATATGATAGGTTGTCGCTAGAACCGTGAGATTCATTTTCACTTGATTGATTCCTTTTGATCCACTACCCGTATAAGGTGAGTTCATAGCCCCACTCTTTTACTCGTTTTGACTAAATGTTTTATAACTTGGGGTGAGAAACATTGCTTGTTTTTAAAACTGGACACAAGTACTTTACGTGAGATTTTCCCTGTTTACGTGTTGCCTAAGTAGCTTTTAGACCACTACTGCCCGAACTATCATGAACTGTCAATCTCTTGACTGGAGGACCGGTCGAGGGAGCGCGAATGAATAAATAGATCTATTGGGACTAATTATCCCTATCCGGGTGAGTAGCGCTCACTACCCACGGGGCGCCCGATAAACGGATATATGTCATGTCGTACTGGTTAGGTTGTCTTTGGTCGGACACCTGGAAGGGCAAACAAATACTTATAGCAATGTACATGCTATCTTGCGTAATTAGCTTCAGTGTCATGAGCTTAGTGCAACGTAAATACTTTTTATGTGAAGTTGTATCTGTTATAACTGTCGCATACGTTTTGATATCTTGTGGTCCACTATAACAACGTTTGAACTAAACCTATGAATTCACTCAACTTTATGTTGACGTTTTAAGCATGTTTTTCTCAGGTGCTTAGCATGGATGCTGTTGCTTGACTTATGTGAAGTCTATTTGCCTGTACCGGTTTACCAGAGATTTATCTATGTCTTTAAATACCGTTGTTGAACTTATTTAAGCTTCCGCATTTTAACTTTGAATCTTTTAAATTTAATCGATGTAAAACTTATTATTATTATTTTAAAACTTTGCAACGGTGTTTATTTTTCAAAACGTACCCTTAGAGGTCGTTCTTTATGCTTTGTACTTGAGATGCTCAATAAAGTCACGCCTCCGGACACGTATTCCGTCCAGGCCCCGTCTGGGGGTGTGACAGATTGGTATCAAGAGCCAAGGTTATAGAGAACCAGGTAGTATAAACTAGGTCTGGACTATAACCAGTATGTGATCCTACGTGATTATGTGCCTTACGTGACCTTACATAGTACGTATACATAACTAAGTACTACGTAAATAATATATACGTATTAAATACTAAGTATATCTAATATTTCTAAGTATTTCTTATTTCATCCTATCATGACGTGCTCGATGACTCATTCATTCATTCATTTTGCATTCATCCAGTTACCCATTCACCCATTCATATTTTTGCATCATGCATGGTTGATATAAAGATGATTTATATGAACTTTGCTTGTGCAGGTTATGGCTATTTCAGTTATCTCGATTTCTTCGGATTCATCAGAGGATAGCGTGGGGACACCTGCTGGACGAGTGATCTTGTTCGGTACTATCCCTACTACTATTCCTGACACCACACCAGTGATTACTCCACCCGCTACTCAGACTGACACACCAGTGATACCCACAGAGACACCTATCATAGCACCTACTATACCACCATCCCCAGACTATACACCAGCTTCTCCTGATTACTCACCTGCATCTGATTCAGAGTCTGATCCATCTGAGGATCCATCATCAGACCATATACCACCATTACCAGCTATCTCACCATTTTTATCATCGGATGATGACACCACAGACAGTGATACACCAGATACACCACCATCACCTACCCATGGTACGCCTTTCACTGAGATTACCGCTTCTACCCAGAGATCACCTATCATACCTCGTCGTCGGGTTATGATTCTATCACCTGGACAGCCTATTCCTCATGGTCGACCGTACCGCTACCATCTTAATGGGCCGGTACACATGATGACTGCGAGGAAGAGGGTTGGACCGTTACCCACTCATCGTCTTGCTGTGAGACATTCTGCCGATCATTCTTCTTCAGATTCGTCATCAGAGGCATCATCAGATTTTCATTCGGATGCTTCATCTGATTCTTCTTCGAGACACTCATTGTCAGATCATTCTTCACCTGATTTACCGAGTACTTCTGCGGGGCCATCTCGCAAGAGACGTAGGTCCCCCACGACGTTTGTACCTGCATTACCACTTGTATCTGGAGTTTTATCTCCTGCCCATGCTGATTTGATACCATCGCCTAAGAGAGTTAAGGATTCTGGTTATTTGGCAGATGTAGAGGTTGATCCTAGAGAGATGAGTTTGAGGGATGATGCTATTGTCAGGGTTAGTGATGAGCCTCATTTAGAGCAGGATATTGATCCAGAGATTCAGGCGGAGATTGACGAGTGTATTGATGTTGATCAAGATAAGACAGAGACGGGTGTGAGAGGCCCGGTTGAGGTCAGAGTTGAGAGGGTTACGCATCTTGTGATGCCAGAGGATATTCCTAAGCCTGCTCAGGAGGGAGCAGTAGAGGTTACGTATAAGACATTGGGAGATTTGGTTTAGAGGTTCCATGATCACACTCAGGCTATCCCAGTCCATCGTATATAGGCTATTGAGGGAGTTCAGAGGGGGCATGGACATAAGATTGTTGGGTTTGAGTCAGCAGTTATTGCTTTGACTGAGAGGATTGCTGAGTTGTAGAGGGATAACAGCAGGCTTAGAGGAACCGTGAGTGTTGAGAGTCAGAGTTTTGATCGACTCCAGCGCGGCATGTCACATATGTAGAGAGAGTTGAGGCAGATGCGACGACTTCGATTTTATGACCGAGTGAGAGTTGGCATACTTGAGGCGTGTGCTACGGAAAGCACTTTGGGTACCATCCTTAGAGATGTTCGTTTGTATTGCAGCATTTGAGTAGTAGCGTTAGTGATGACCGTTAGTGTTAGATAACTCGTATTTTCTGTATTTGAAACATTGTGATGTAATCAACTAAGTTCCGGAGGATATGAAATTGTTAAGTTTTTCTGTGATATGGATGTCTTGATTTTGATTTACTTATGCTATGTGCATCATGAATTATAGGTTTCATTGAATATGTATTTTGATCATGTTTTTCTAGTGATTTAAACCGTAAATTTTTTATTTATGCCTGTTGGGAAATTTTACATCATCTAGAAACCTTATCACAAGCGTTATTTTGTTGTGTTGTAGAAGATGCCTAACCATATGATCCAGAGATCTATGACTCGCGGAGAGTTTGTAGAATTGGTTAACCCGCCGAGTAACTGAAGAGATGGTGGCTCGTGTAAGCCGCAAAAGTCTCTTGAACCCTGAATATGAATGGGGATGATCAAGAAGGCGGAGAAACGGAGGAAATGGAAATGAGGACAAACGGAGGAAATGGAAATGAGAAACGGAGGATATGGAATGGAGGTATCGGAGGAAATGGAATGGAGGATATGGAGATACGGAAATGGCAAAATTGATAATGGGAATCATGGAATGTAATTATGGGGTTTCATGCCAGTGGCTCGTGTGTTCATTTTCTAAGACTTTTTGAATGTAAAGCCATAAAATTTCTCTGAGTAACCGAAGGCGTTGTTGGATTGACCTGCTGGTTTGAGAAGATGGATCTGTGTAATTTCAGTATTTGTCCTCCGAAGTATCAAGTGAAATTGCTACATGCAACACACTGCTGGACCAATGCTTTGACCTGTGGAACTACTTATAAGAGGTTATCATTGGTGTTGAGGCTGCATATGCCATGAATTGGGTTGAACTGATGAAGTTGATGACAGAAGTGTACTGTCCAAGGAATGAAATCCAAAAGATGGAGACATGAAATTCTGGACCGTGAAGGAAAGACTTGACTGCTTACACTCAAAGTTTCAGGAGTTGATTTTTGTTGTGTACTGAATGGTCCCTGAGGAAGAAGGACATAGTGGAAAGGTTTATTTGGAGGTATACGAACACATTCAAGGAATGTGATTGCTGCGAATCCAGCCAGACTCAAGATGCTATAAGCATTGCTAACAAATTTGATGGACAAAAAAGGTCTAGGGTTTTGCTGCAAGGAGGTGCTGAGATAATTATGAGGAGGATGAAAGTAAACCTAAGGATAACCGTGGACATCAATCGCCGTTCCAAGATGGCAAAATACTAGTGGGCAGAATGTGGCCAGGCTTATACGGCTGGGACTCAATGAAGGATAGGCGGTATGTTGGGCCACTACCCTACTGCAAATGTGGATGGTAAATAAACCATGAAAGGTTGTTGTACTATAGGTGTGGTAAAACTGTAAGTAGGTTTGGACCATCAGACTAGGGATTGTAGGGCTGTTATTGCTCCAAACACTCAGAGGGCTCCAGTTGGAAATCAACGGGTATTATTTGTTATGAGTGTGGAAGACCAGGACATTTCAGGAGGATTGTCATTAAGTTGAGGAATCAGAACCGTGGAAACCAGACAAGAAACAAGAACGAAAACAAGATTGGAAACCAGACTGGAGGTAACGGAATTACGGCAAAAGCTTACGCCATTGATGGAGGAGGAACAAACCCTGATTCCAATGTTGTCACGGGTACGTTTCTTTTCAATAACTGTTATGCTTCTATGTTATTCGATTCGGGTGCCGATAGAAGTTTTGTGTCGACTACCTTTAGTGCTTTGCTTGATGTTGCACCAACCACTTTAGACACTAGTTATGCCGTAGAACTTGCCGATGGAAGAATTTCGAAACATATTTGTTCTTAGAGGTTGCACGTTAGGAATTATTAGGTCATCCGTTCGGGCATAGATCTAATGCCAGTAGAGTTGTAGGTCTTTGACGTCATCATTGGTATGGATTGGTTGGCGAAGTACCACGCGTTGATCGTTTGTGATGAGAAGGTTGTTCGTATTCCTTATGGAAATGAGGTGTTGATAATCCGAGGTGATCAATTCACGTACTAACGGAAGTTAGTGAATTTTTATCGTCGCACGAAGACCCAAAAAGTATTATTTGAGAAAGGAGGTCAGTTTATTGGCACCAAGGTAAGTCCAAGAAGCGGGGGGGGGGGGGTGAGGATAAGTCAGAGAGCAGGCGGACTTAAGGGACGTAACCAATGTCACGGAATTTCCAGAAGTCTTTCCAGAAGATTTGCCTGGATTACCGCCTGCTCGACAAGTTGAATTTCAAATCGACTTAGTCCCTGGTGCTGCCACCTGTAGCACGAGCACCGTAGATCGGATTAGTCACCAGCCGAATGCAAGGAGTAGTCTACTCGTATGCCAAGAACTTTCTGACAGAGGATTTTTTTAAGGCCGAGTGCCCTCCACCTTGGGGAGGCACCACGGTTTTGTTTTCAAGAAGAAGATCGGTTCTTTTCGGATGTGTATCGACTATCGTGAACTGAACAGATTACTGTAAAAGAACCGTTACACACTTCCGAGGATCGAACGATTTGTGTTGATCATATTGAAGGGTCAAGTGTCTACTTTAAGATCGACTGAGATTGGATAGGATCTCAACTAGGTTCGCGAGGAAGACATTTTTCAAAGACAGCATTTAGGACCCGCTATGGTCACTATGAGTTCCAAGTAATGCCGTTTGGTTTGACTAATGCACCAGCAGTTTTCATGGACTTGATGAATCGGGTGTGCAAACCGTATCTGGATAGATTCGTGATTGTATTCATCGATGATATTTTGTTCTACTCCAAAAGAGAAAGGAGCATGAAGGACATCTTAAGTGATCTTGAATTTATGTAAAGAAGGAAGAATTGTAAGCCAAAAGTCCTCCAAGTGTGGTTTTGGCTGTCGAAGTACATTTCTTGTCACGTGATTGATAGTGAAGGCATTCACGTTGATCCCGCGAAGATTGAGGCAATCAAGGATTGGGCGTCGCCCAAGACACCCACCGAAATTTGTCAATTTCTAGGTTTGGCCGGTTACTACCGACGATTTATCGAAGGCTTTTCAAAAATCGCTAGACCTATGATGAAACTGACTCAGAAGAGCGTGAAGTTTGAATGGGGAGAAAAGGCAGAAGTTGCATTCCATTTGTTTAAGCCAAAAGTTTGGTGTAATGCGCGATTTGGCTTTTCCAGAGGAAGTGAGAACTTGTGGTATATTGCGCTGCTTAGCATTCAAAGGGTTGGGCGCAGTTTTGATGGCAGAGAGAGAAGGTCATAGCGTTAAGCATCCCGCCAACTCAAGGTTCACAAGAAGAACTATACCACACATGACCTAGAGCTTGGTGCCGTAGTGTTTGCCCTGAAAATGTGGAGACATTATCTGTACGGTAACAAGTGCGTTGTGTTCACTGATCATAAGAGTTTGCCAAACACATTCTCGACTAGAAGGACCTGAATTATGAGGCAAAAGTACTTTGGTTAGAATTATTGAGCGACTATGTCTTTGAGATCCGATATTAATCCAGGATCAGGCGTAAGTGGTGGCTTGTGCCTGAGTCGAAAGGAAAGAAGCAAGCCGCTACGAGTTCGAGCCTTAGTTATGACTATAGGGTTAAACCTTCCTAAGTAGATTTTGAGTGCTCAATCGAAGCCAGAAGGGAAGAGAAATTCATCAACGTAAAGATTTACGTGGCTTGATTATCAAGTTGAACTCGCGATGACGGAACGTTATGCTTAATCTTTCGAGTTGGATTCAGTGTCTTGGTGATTTGAGGCCTTGGATTATGCATGAGTCCGAATAAGTCGCCCAAAAGTATTCCATCCACCCTGGATGGATAGATGTATCAGGACTTGAAGGAAGTTATATTGGTGGCCTACCATGAAGTCAAGAAATTGCCACTCTTATGGCAGCAAGTGTTTAACAATGCAAAGGTTAAGATAGAATAACAGAAACCATCTGGTTTGTTGGTTCAACCAGAGATCCCACAAATGGAAATGGAGAACATAACAATGGACTTTGTGACTAAACTGCGAGGACAGCGGCTGGGCAAGACACAGATTTAGCTAATTCGCATTGATCTCTCACTAATCTGCTTCTTTACTTGCCTTTGAGAGAAGATGACACGTTAGAAAAATTGACGAGACAATTACTTGAAGGTAAGTAGTCTCAATGCCTGGAGTAACGGTTTCGATCATCTTGACTCGTCGATGGAAAATTTACTTCACATTTTTGGAAGTCTCTACATAAAGCATTAGGTACTCGATTGGATATGAGTACAGCCTACCATCCAGAGACCGATGGTCAGAGTGAGAGAACCATTCAAACGTTAGAGGATATGTTACGTGCCTGTGTACTCAACTTTGGAAAAGGTTAGGATAAACACTTACCGTTGGTAGAATTTTCGTATAACAACAGTTACCATACCAGCATTAAGGCTGCTCCGTTTGAGGCATTGTATGGGCGCAAGTGTCGATCACCCATCTGCTGGGCTGAAGTTGGGGACAGTCAGCTCACTGGCCCAGAGATCATCCACGAGACAACCGAGAGAATAGTTCAAATCAAGAGCCATATCCAAGCCGCCCGTGATCGTCAAAAGAGCTATGCCGATGTAAGACGAAAACCTCTTGAGTTTCAAGTAGGAGATAAGGTCATGTTGAAAGTATCTCCTTGGAAAGGAGTAATACGTTTTGGCAAACGGGGAAAGCTGAACCCTCGTTATATTGGAAAATTGTTTGATCTTTGCCATCAGCTGGGAACTGTTGCAACGTCTGAACTTCAAAGAAGTTTAGTAGAGTTCATAGTAAGTTTTTTTATTTTTTGGTTCTCGAAATTGATGAAATCCCAACCGGCTGTTGACCGCTTGCTATACCGTTGGATGAAATCCAAGTGGACGACAAACTGAACTTCATCGAAGAACCCGTCGAGATTATGGACCGTGAGGTCAAGCGTCTGAAGCAGAGTGTATGCAGATTGTCAAAGTACGCTGAGAAACTATAAGAGAGGTCATGAGTTCACTGGGAGCGTGAAGACAAATGCAAAGAATACCCGCACCTTTTCACCTCCAACTCTGCCACAAGCCGGCAGAGGTTGCGTCCCTATGCTTTGAGTGACATAAGCTTCTTTAACGGGGAAAGAATGTGATAACCCGAGAATTTCGTTTAATAAATTAGCCGTTTCCGCTGTAGAAAATCTCAAATTTTTTAATGTTTCGTTAGCTTACCGTTTAACCAGGAAGTTGTTTCGTTATTATCTGAGAATCATCACCGGGAGCGAACCGGGACACCAAACATTGTAGTATTTTGGCAATAGCCACGTTTTTATGTTTTAAGGCAATGTTTAAAATTTCATAATTTTCCGTGTTACCGTTACTCGTTTGTTTATTTACGTGATACATGTTTTGATTTATATCTATACTTGTGCATGGTATCTCTTGAAATTAAATACAAGCTTGCATGATATTCCTAGAATGTTGGAAGTCACTTTTGGTCCTCCCCTTTGCCTTGATCATAACCGGTTACACATGCATGTATACATAGGATTCAAGAATTTGGTAATCAAAGCAAGTAGACAAGCTAGGCTTGATTAGAGGAAAGGACATGCACCACGCAAAAAAAAAGGATTTCCATTGGGTGATCAAATTGGTCCCCTTTGTTTTGTCCCCCCCCCCCCCCCCCCTTGTCCGATCGGTTATAAGCACACACACATGTATGTGTTGTGAATTTTGGAACTAGCCTATATATATCACCTCATTCATTTGCATCTCATTCATATTCATTCCCATACTCTCACATAAACCTTTAATTCTTTTCTTTTTTTTTTTCTTGTCCGAACCATCAAAAACACACACCCAAATCCATTCATTTTTAATCTTTGATCAACCATTTGAAGATATATTGTTCGAGTTGATTGTTATTTCATCCGGGTATTTTGTAAAACAACGTTTGGGTTGTTCTTAGTTTCTATTCACCTTTCGTCGTGTTTCTTTGTAAGTCATCTTTACTTTTTCATAAATAAGTTGTACTTTTGCATTCGTATGATCATTCCGAACAAGGTGTACAAAAAGGATCGTTATAAAAATCATTATCTATATTTCTATAAAACTACAAGTCTCAAAGCTTAATATTTTTGTTTATAAATGGAAGAACATAAAAAGTAGTTGTACTTTTGCGTTTAAAAGTTTGTTGTGACTATTTTGATATAAATATTGTTAGTATTACGGCTATATCGATTATTTAAGATTTATCGTATGTTGAGTTAAATATTGTTGGCGAAGAGATTAAGCGAGATGTTTGTTTTGTTGGAAGCGTAAAATGAAAGTCGAAGAGGTTTAGGTTTAGAACGGATTTGTTGCGATATTTGAGGTGTTGTCGAAAATAGATCGGATATGCTTTCGAGTCAATAAAAGATGTATTTTGTAAAACGGATATTTTTCACGTGTCGAGGTTGTAAAAAGTGGAAAATCGATATTTTTTAGAAAGGTCTTGACTGAAATTTCGTAAACTTTATTAAAAGCGTCTAAAATATACTTTTGTTTTCAAAACTCATGATAAAATGTAGAAAAACGTAAGTGTCATGTTTTAGAGTCAACATTCTTTAATTATGAGTCAACGTTGATGTTGTCGGGACACTAAAAGACAAATACTACTCAAAAGTCAAAATACACTAAAAAGACGAATACACTAAAAGACGGAAATATTTTCTAAGATGTTTACAAAACGTCGAGACTTGTCAAAACTTTTACTTTCGAATGTACGTTTTAAAAATGGATTACGCCGTTTCTACGGTGCTCAGTTGATCAGTTCTTGCGTTTAGCGGTAATTCTTTGTAAATCATTCTTAAACGACGGACTATATATAGGTTGTCGCTAGAAACGATTGAGATTCATTTTTCACTTGATGATCCCTTTTGATCTACTACCCGAATAAGGTGACGTTCTTAGCCCCACTCTTTTAATCGTTTTGACTAAATGTTTTATGAACTTGGGGTGAGAAACATTTGTTGTTTTTAAAACTGGAACAAGTACTCTACGTGAGATTTCCTTGTTCTTACGTGTGCCTAAGTAGCTGTTAGATCCACTACAATGCCCCGAAAACCTATCATGACTATCAATCTCTTGACCATGAAGGACCGCGTTCGAGGGAGTGTGAATGAATATTAGTTCTATTGGGACTAATTATCCCTATCCGGGTGAGTAGCGCTCACTACCCACGGGCTCCCGATAAACGGATATATGTCATGTCGTACTGGTAAGGTGGTCTTTGGTCGGACACCTGTAAGGGCAAACAAATACTATAGCAATGTACATGCTATCATGCGTAATTAGCTTTAGTGTCATGAGCTTAGTGCAACGTAAATACTTTTTATGTGAAGTTGTATCTGTTATAACTGTCGCATACGTTTTGATATCTTGTGGTCCACTATAACATCATTTGAACTAAACCTATGAATTCACTCAACTTTATGTTGACGTTTTAAGCATGTTTTTCTTAGGTGCTTAGCATTGATGCTGTTGCTTGACTTATGTGAAGTCTATTTGCCTGTTTTTTCTTATACGGTTTACAGAGATTTATCTATGTCTTAAATTTCCGTGTTGATACTTATTTAAGGCTTTCGCATTTTACTTTGATTCTTTTAATTTAATCGATGTAAAAACTTATTATTTTATTTTTACCTATAATTTGCAACGGTGTTTAATTTTTTAAAGTATTATTTAGGTCGTTCTTTGTGCTTTGTACTTGAGATGCTCAATAAAGTCACACCTCCGGACACGTATTCCGTCCAGGCCCCGTCTGGGGGTGTGACATAGTTAACTAGACCAAATGTGTCACTCAAATAATCCAGTTATTATTATATCAAAGCTTATTTTGTTTATCAATTTAAGAAAGTGGATTTCTCAGCACAGACGTTAAAGACCATAGACGAATCTTTAAAACCACATAGATCATAACGGGTCTTTCGACCTATACCGATATGATTATATAATCTAAGTTTGATAAGCAAAAAGCAGATAAGATGGGATATAACGGGTTGCAACATAAGTTAAGATTTCATGGCGATCAAGATCATACCAAAACACTTATTCATTATCATAACTTCACGAGTAGTCATGAGAGATTTAGCCTCTCATGGCAAAGGAGTTGCATAACAAAGTTCTTCATTACATAATTCCATAATTTCACACTCAGGTAAAGAAAACTTCTTCGTTTTTGATCGTTAGATCTTTTTCTTCAAGGGAGGAGATGTTTCTCGGTGTTTTGGTGATAGCAGGGAAGTGTGTGTGGAATGGATGTGATGATTGTATGAAGTAAGATATGAGAGGAATGATTTTTTTGAGAAATTTCGTCTTTATTTATAGGCAAGTTTGGATGCCAAGTGCGGCGCACTTAGGAAAAAGTACGACGGACTTGGTGAGTTAATACGATAGCATTAAATGGCTTTTACTGGAAGTGCGGTGCACTTGCAAATAAGTGCGGCGGTTTTGATAGTTTAATGTGGTCGCAATTATATGGACTTTAATTCTTCAATCTTTGCGAAAATGTGCGGCGCACAATATTATAAGTGCGGCGGTGTTTGAACTTCAGAGGAAAGTGCGGCGCACAATGTAACAAGTGCGGCGGACTTCTTGAATTTTGGCTAGAAATATTTCTTTTCTTGTATTCGCCTCCCAAAGTGTATAGATTCTTGAGCTTGGGTCTTGTAGTGTCTTCAAATGAACCTATAAGCAATTTAAGCTAATTAAGTATTGAAAGTTCACGAGAAATGATAAAATATATATAAATAACGCCATAGAAATATGTATAATTTGGGCGTTATCAACATGTTATTGAAATAAATATTCAATTGGTTTGTTTTTTGTGCGTCTTTCACATTTAGAGCTAATACGAGAACAATAATTAGCATTTAACTTTGTATTTTGTAGGTACAATACTAACTAAAGTTGTATGTTGCTCCAGAAACACATGTAAAGATACTAATTTCAAATATATTTTGGTAGACAGAGCATTTGAAGACGATTATGGTAATTTGGCAAACAAGATCCTTACTATTCTATTTCTTTGTTCCATATGATATTCCTTTGTTATATTAGCATAAAACTATATCTTTATTAAAAGAAATGATCTAATTGACATTCAAGTTGTCTATAGCTTCCTAACTTGCATACATAAATGGATATGATCTCAAGTTATAAGATTCCAAAGCGAGTTGTCAATTGATTATCACATTAAAATGATGGTATCACTTAAATGTTATTCTATATATTATGGAACATTGCAGCATATTTTTCTTATAAGGTTAACAACTGAACTTTTTTAGCCCAATCTTTCACAAGGACTACTTAGCATATCATTACAGATATATACATTTTATAATTTGTAAATATGTATTAGTTGAAAAGATATATTTATGTTATAATTTGTATATATAACTTGAGAAAGAAAAGGAATCTACATTCATAGTTAAATAGTTGATTTACTTAAAAATAAATAGTTTTTTTAGTCGATATCAATACGTAAATAAAATTTTATGTCAAAATCACGTGCGTGCACGGGTATTATAACTAATATTCATAATTTTATCTAATAAAATTGTTTAATGGAGTCGTGATTTTTAGGATCACCTATGGAACTACTGGCATGGTCAGAAAATGGTGAGGCGGTCATTGCTTAAGGTCAAAATGTGTACTTTTTAGGACAGGCTAAAGGGGGTTGGTTAACCTGCCAAAACTTTTTTGTGTTCGTATTATTGTATTTCAGTAGCAATAAAATATCATAATTATGCTCCATTTTTTTGATAAAGCAATCTGTGAGGTAGTTTAATGTAGACTACAATTAAACCGTTTGACCCTTTTTCTGTTAGTTAACTTTAAATTCTACCCATTCAACCTGTTGGCAAGAGAATATTACAAAGACTGACTAATTTTACATAAATAAGATGAATATGGCGTCAATTGGTATCACGTTGCCTAACTTCTAAGTTTTCTTTGTACATTTTTTCATAAACTTAAATGTTGTTTTGTCTCCACTAAAATTGGACTTCGTATTGCACTCTATAATTGTAATCCTTTTGCAGCATTCCAAGATGAAAGCTAGCAAATTGTGGCTGAATATATGTCGCTTAATATTTCGGATTACCAATTGTCTATGCAAATGCTTTTGTTAAAGGATGTGAATCTGCACCTGGAGCATTAGGAATTATGGAATTGTATTACGAGCTCCCAAGTATATCCAAACATGTATAAAATAGTCAAAACACTGACATGTTCGTATAAGTAATATTTATTTCAATGTTTTTTATAACAGGCCATGGTAGCAATGTATCTTGAAGATTTTAAGCACTTAAGATCGAAGGCTGAGAAAAGAAACAGGCACACTCCCTCAGCACCATATTCTAAGAACAAGGACATATGTGCATAAAATTATCATGCTGATAACTGACATGGTTTGGCAATAAAGCTCAAGACACGGTTCATGAAATTGCCTAAATTATGTATTAATTCATTGTTTAGCTTCACTTTTAAATCTGCCCATTGAAATAAGATGTCTCATACCTATACATAGAAACCCACTGAATCCAGGGAAAAAGAGTAATAAATCATATACAACGGTGTGCCATTTTAACAAATTTACATAGGATGATAGGAATAGAAAAAAGTGATGCAATTAATCTTTATCAAATAATTGAACTGGACCAACTACTATAAAGATTGATCTATTAGCTCATTTTGTTTGGTGGATATCATGCCTTGACAGTGGAAAATCAATAGAATTAGCTTTAGTAGTCTTATCAATTCTTTAAATTCTTTAAATTCTTATACTAATATGATTGCTTATGCTCAATCTGTTTGCCTATTTACTTTAACAAAATAGTATTGTTTCATGATCACAATCTGTCATTGGATTGAAAAAAATTACAGACACATAACGTATCACATTTTGCATTTCATTGGTTATAAATTTGAAATCTAAACACGCAGTCTTCCAATCTGAGTCTTGAGGTGCAGTTTTGATATAAGATATTGTATAAGCATATTTCCTAAGCAAACAAATTTTAGTGACCATCGGCCATGTGTTCACTTAATGAATTTGTTTTAAACTCATAGTAGTGTCGTGGAAGACTATTTACATACAACAAAATACAGGTGTCTAGAAGTTGTTGAATGTGCATAGGGTTTAAAAATTTGTGAATGGTATTTTCATAACTATCCTTTTCTTTAATTTATCTTGAAAATTATGTTTATCACAGAGATAGTGATGACACATAAAAGGGTCGAGATGTGTCTATGAAGCTCGGTTAAGAGGGTGTTTGGCTTATTGTAGTTTAGGCGTTTAATAGGTTATTGTATTCCGAAGAAAAAAAACTCTTAGCTTTTTAGTGGTCAAATACGCTAATAAGCTATTCTATGGATTGTGCAAATCTTGGGTCAAAGTTGACCCATTTAATCCTCTTGGCGAACCTGATTTTCCAAACAGCCCACTTAACTATTTCTAAACCGTTTTGCGACACGTCTGTTATGTTCACGCTATATGTCACATTTGATCAATCACTTGCTGTAGGAATTATGAAGCTAAAGTTGGCATACTCTAACCCAAAACTATTTTCCTTGGATCTGCAATGTAAGGTACATATAACTAGTATCTCTAAATTCTAAATGCATAATTTCTCACTTCTATCTTAAGTTCTTAATATTTAACAATTATTTGCATTTTTGCAGGAACATTACAACTGTGTACAACTTTAACATCCAAGAACTACATCAATAATAGAAATATTCAGGTTGCAGATGGCAACATGATCTAATCATCATATGTAAATGCGGAGTTCTCTGTCTTTGTTTACATTTTGTGTTATGCTATAAGTATCTGGATCAGTGATTATGTGTTACCAATTGTACATTTGGCTTAATAATGCAATGACAACCCTTATATGTATCTTAGCTACATTTAATATAGAACGTTGTGTACAAACCGCCCCGCAGCGAAGCGCGGGCATCAAAACCTAGTTATAATATTTTAATCAAAGTAACTAATAAAAGATTTACATCAAAGCAAGAAGTGAAAATGATGACTTAAGACTCTCTCTCTTATATGTATTATGTTGAATGTATGGTAAATAGTCAACATATATTAGCTGTATAATTAGAATATTATGAATATTCTTATGATTTAGCCTAATTTTTCTCTTATTCCTTTTTTACCATGTAATGTTGTATCTATAAATAGAGTCTTCTCCTTATTGTAAAATATACAGAAAATTAAGAAATAAAATCATTGTTCATCTTGAGTCTCTTCTGTTCTGTACCAATTTCTTCTATATATTAATCAATAGATTAATTGATAGATTAACGGCAAATTGCATAAAAGTATACTTAACTTATACCCAATTTCAATTTAAGGTACTTCATTTTTTTTTCTTCTCAATTTAGTGTATCAAACTTTTTTTTATTGCAATGTAAAACCACTAGGTTTCCAAGTCATTTAGCCGATTGCCAAGTTTTCCAACGACTTTTTTCGGTGACCCACCTTCATTTATCACCACCACCGCCAAAACCCACAACCACCACCTTCATTTATCACCATCGCCGCCATAAGGCATCACCATCGCCTTTAATTAACACCACAAACACCATAACCCACCACCACTACCTTCATCTATCACCAACCACAAACGACTATGGTGGTGGTGGTGTTGTGAGGGTAGCGGCGGCCGGTGATGGTTATCGTGGTGGTGGTGGTGTTGGTGGATTATGGTGATAGATGAATGTGGTGGTGAAGGATTATGATGGTTGTGGTGAAATATAAATGTGGTGGTTGTGTATTATCATGGTGGTGGTGATAAATGAAGGTGGTGGTGGCGGGTCATTAGAAAAAGTCGTCGAAAAACTTGGTAACCGGTTAAATGACTTGAAAACTCGCTGGTGGTCTTACATTGCAATAAAAAAAAAGTTTGATACATTGGATTGAGAAAAAAAAGTGAAGTGTCTTAAATTGAAACTGAGTATAAGTTGGGTACACTTTTATGCGATTTCCCCATAGATTAATAGATGACATACACGTCCCCTCCCTCGTCGCCGCCATCCACAACTGCATCTTTATCTGTTTCTCCGTTGCATTACGCAGGTTTAGTATGTGTAAAATCAAGCACATCAACTTAATGATTCTTCTAATTACTTTCTTCGTTTTACAATTACTGCTTTAGTTTCTATGAAAGCGAAAAAAGAAAACAATTTTATCATATGGTAATCTTAAGGGCAAATGGCACAAAACGATACTCAACTTAGGGTTAGTTTACAATCAAGGTACTCTATTTTTTTTTTTCTGCACATAAAGGATGCCAACTTTTTTTTAGCCGATTTAGGTTTTTTTGTCACTTCTCGTTATAAAACTAACGACCATTTCGTTATTTCCCGAAATGAACTTTTTATAAAATTTGAGGGTATTTTTTTACATTTATTCAACCAAAAAAATCTGTTCTTGAAATGTAGGATCTAACCTTCAAAGATATTCAACCATAATTCTGTTCTTGATTTGCACGTTCTCAAAGTAATGGACACCCTTTTGAGATTGTCATTACAGCATCACCCTCGACGAAATAGCATCTCTCAAAGTTAAGAATTTATGAAACGTTCATTAAAGTTTCTTATATAATAAATAATGTATAACTTAAAATAGGCTTTTTTTTAATAAAAAAAATATTTTGATAGTGAGACTCGTCAAAAACAAACATGATGATCAAGGCTAGAGTGGTGATCTTTTTTCAACCATGATGATTTTTTTTCAACCATGATGGTTTTGATGAGGGATGGCAACTTTTGTAGCAAAATAACTCAGCGGATATACCATTTTATTTCTTTCTAATTTGCATGATGAAATAAGAAAAACAAAGAAGATGATGACAAGCTTTGTTGCTATAAGTAATTCAATATTAATTATCGAGTAAGTGCATTAAAGATTGTGGACAAAAGCGGATTAATCCTATCTTTGATTCTTTGAAGGCCGGTCAGATCCTACATTTCAAGAACAACTCTATCTTTGAAGGTCAGATCCTACATTTCAAGAACATAAATATGCAGATAATGGCTACAAACGCATATTCATTGAATTTTGAGAATGTCCAGATCAAGAACAGATGTATGGTTGAATATCTTTGAAGGTCACAGATCCTACATTTCCAGAACAGATTTATGGTTAAATAAATGTCAAAAAAAACCCCTCAAATTTCATAAAAAATTCATTACGGGAAATAACGAAATGGTCGTCAGTTTTGTAACGGAAGTGACAAAAACACTTAAATTGGCTAAAAAAAAAGTTGGCATCCTTTATGTGCAAAAAAAAAGTAGAGAACCTTGATTGGAAACAGACTTTAAGTTGAGTACCTTTTTGTGTTATTTGCCCTAAACTTAAACATATCCAATTATTATTTTTAAAAGTAGACAATTATCTTAAGAATTGAGACAAACTAAAAAAGAAAAATGAACAATTATTTTGAGACGTGGTAATAATAAGGGAAGTGATTTGCACACTCCACTTATTGATTGACACACTCAAAATGTGTGTGTGTTGCCATTTATACCCCTAATTTACTTAGTGGAGCGTGTAAATCAAGACACAAATGCAAAAGATATAAATGATATGACACATGATTTTGAGTGTGCAAATAAATTAAAAAAATATGCAGATTGTTGGCTAAAAGTCAAATCGTTAAATTAAAACGTTCGATACATTGATATTACCGATCCATTTCAAAAATAAAATAATATATTGTTTCCGTCCTAAAATAATTATTTCACGATAAAAATCACACGGTTAAAAAATATAAATATTACTTCTTTATTTCCCTGACATTTTGCAGAATAACAATTTTACTTTTAAATCAATTAATTAATTTTTTTTATATTTATTTTAGAACGACAACTAACTATTTCATATTATATAAACTATAAATCTATCTCATAATGTTATAAGCAGGATTTGAACTCACAACCATTTGGTTGAGAACTTCACACACAATGAGATATCATTGAAACACAAACCCTTTTGTAATTAATCTTTTATTTAAAGTTTGTAATATTAATTTTAGTTAAGGGTAACATAATAAACTTAATAAACATCTTTATCAATTTCCCACAATGAACAATTAAATTTAAATATTATAAAAAAAATAGAAAAAAAAAACCGTAGACTTTTAGAAGGTAGGGATGAGCATGAGTATCGTAAAAACGGTACGGTACCGGAACCGTACCGGTACCGACCCGTACCGGTACCGGTTCTCTTTATCCGGTACGGTACCGGTACCAAGAAACTCGCTTAAAAAAATTCGGTACCATTAAAAATGGTACGGTACCAAGACGGGAATTCCCGAATTTGGTACCGAAATACAAAAAAAGCTACTATGTTTTTTTAAGTAAACTTGTGATCTAAACACACTTGTATGTGTACATATATTCCACGCATAATAAACATTGAATATATCATCTAATGATGATTTTGAAACTGAACGTTACTAATTAATAGTTACAGTTTCAAGATTTGATGTTTGCATGTATGAATTTTTTTATAAATGTTGAATGTTATCAATGGACGAACAAATGTTATTGAGTACTAAATAAAGTAATTAAACTTGTATAAAACGCTTACAATGCCATAAACAGATGATGTAAACAGAGAAGAGAAGACCGACTGACATCAACTTAAAATATACACCAGCCATATACTATCTGTAACTAAATTTGTGTCTCTATATAAGCACCTACATGAACTTGATTAAACAAAGAAGAGGGTTACGGCATTTCCCTTCTCCGATTGAATTCCAAAGCAAATTTACGGACTAAAAGAGTCAAATGTAAGATTATCTTTTATACTAAACGGTACTTATTTCGGTTTAGTACCGAATTACCCGGCACCGGAACCGGTAATTCCTCTCGGTTCCGAGATCGGGAATACATATTTTGATCGGGAAAAAATACGATACTTCGTAAACGGTGCCGGTACGGTACCATTTTGGCACCGTGCTCATCCCTATTAGAAGGTCATATTTAAGCGTCAAAGCCAGGTACCAAAAACTCAAGAAAGCCTGAAATGGGCCTGTTGGACTTATATGGCGATAGGTATTGGGTATTTGGGTTTCCTTTCATTTGCATTAATCTTGGGCAATATAAGAATAAGCTAAATTATTAGTTAATTATTAGTTATTTAGTTGGATGACACGAAACTGATATAAACTTCGAGAATGAGAATTATTATCTGAGACTTATGATCTGAGAATTATAATCGTTTCTTAGAAAACATGGAACTATTTTGTTACTTTGCGTAAATTAATCAGAAATGCCATTGGAAAATTGAATGATTGGGAAAGTCTTATATTAGGGGTATTGAGACTTGAGAGCTAACAAATTATAACGATAGTAACACCTAAATCAACAAAACATTATCAAGGCAACGAGAATACGTATTCACATTCAGTGATATTCATATTCTTGTAAACATACTTGTGTGATAGTAAATTCACATAGGATAAAGAGAAAATCAGAGCTTAGTCATATGATTTTGAGTCTAAAAAAATATAAGGCACATGTGGTAGACACCAAAGCCAACATATATAATGTGCAATTCTATGGTAATATTTTTCAGAAGATAACAAAAGTTGGTTTTAAAAAATAGAAAAGATTAGGGGTGCAGAATGCGCTTTTGTAAAAGTTGTGGTTCAGAGTTCATAACTATTAAATATTGTTTATTGGGCCTTAAGGCCCAACAAGGGTCCATTAGGACATTTATAAGTCCAAAATACGATCCAAGTTCAAAACCAAAGTCCATTTACATATATAAGCATATACTTATATGTCAAAATAATCCGGACCACAATAAGCCCTCCCATTAAGCCGCAGCTCAAATAGACTTATTGGGCCGTGAGTCCATAAACTCCAAAATACGCATATTAAGCTAGAAAATAAGCTAATAAGCTACATATCGCTTTTGGTTACTACCATAAGCCTCAAAAATAGTCCACAACATATGCCATAACACAAAAATAATCAAAATCACTTTCCTAGTGACTTTGGGAATTTACACGTGGCCTTTAAGCTCAAATAAGCCAAGAAATATCTTAAAAATAAGCCTAAATAAGCTATACAAGCAACTTATCAAAAATAAACATTCTAGCATCATATATTATTCAACCATCACGACCACAACATCAAAACTACAAAACCCCCTTTTTCTCTTTTTATACCACACGAACCAAACACCCTTTAAATCGTCTATTTCGTTTCC